>VXBZ01001616.1:1135539-1205398 GCA_013399135.1 Heliornis fulica | reverse complement strand
CTGCCAGGGGATTGCTCCAATGTAGGTCACAGATTCTTCCCTATTTCTCCACCTGCTCCATGGTGGGCTCCTTTCTGGCCCAGGTGCCTCTCCATCAGCTACAAGTGGGGTCTCTTCATCCTCCATGGGCTGTGGGGGGACACCCACTTCACCATGGCATTCTCCACAGGCTGCAGGGAATCATGTCTCAGCGCCTCCTCTTCCTCCCCACCTTCACTGACCTTGGTGTCTGCAAATTTTGTTACATCTTCTCACTCACTTCTCTAGTGGCAAAATGTGGCTGTTTGAATTCTTCTCTAAAATGTGATTCACAGAGGTGACCAGCGCTGATTGGCCTGGCCGGCCTTGTCAGTAACAGGGCTTGGGAGTTTGGCCTCAGGAGCCCAGCTGGGACTGGCTTTGTTGGACCCTTAAGAAACTTTTCTAGCGCTGCTTACAGAAGCCACATTGCAAACCCACCACAAGGTAGAATCATCATTCAGCTTCTAAGAAAATGGGGAAAAAAGACCTGTAAAAAGCAGTGCAGCCAATGGTGGAAATGAAAAGGAGAGGCAAGAAATTCAGTGTGGTAGCTTTACCTTTAAATCTAAAATTACTTTCCACCACACTCAAGCCCTTTTTACCACACACAATGATCACTTGGCTGCATTTTCTGGATATTTCTATTCTATTTCATACACATTTCCTGTAAATGGGGATTAAGCCATTTCAATCATGACCTGCTCACATAACAATTACTCAGGCAAAGAGCTATTAAAGTGAATGGGAGAGTTTGGCCCATTTAGAAAAAGCAGAATAAAATCTATTACTGCTGGCATTTTCCTAAACCTGTGTTGTTATAGGTACTGAAAGGAGTCTTTTACTGCGCAGGGTTTCATAGAGGATAATCTTGTCTGTAAAAGACTGCTGTGTTAGGAACAGATCAAATTGAATTGGGCAAAGCAACGTCTAGAGCTGTTAGGGTGGGAACATGGAGCTTGGTTTGGCTCCAAGCATTTTCAGATATACCTGTGCTGTCACTACCCCTCTGTACCTGGATCCCCACCTGCCTTACACTGGGTTTACTTACTGAGATCAGTGCTTCTTCAGAGATGAAACAGTTTGTCTACACTAAGAAAAGGTATGAGGTTGAAGCATGCATGAGGATACCCAAGCTAGCATCTACAGGAAAATGAGATCTAATGGTAATAACAGTACGAAAAAAAAGTGTAGTGAAATACAGCGGCTAGAAATCAGTAATTCAGTTAATTCAGACTGGAACTAAAATGCATATTTTAAATATATAAGATAATTCAGTTATTAGAATACATTAGCAAAGGAATTGTTTAGTTTCTCAGTCACTTATGTCTTTGAAGTCTTTGTATTTGAGTGTGTTTCCTGTACATTTCCCCATGCACAAATTTTAGCTGCAGTATCACTCAAATTAAAGTGGTAATCTTGATGCCAAAATTGCTAGTTCAGGTGGTCTAACCTACATCAGCAGGGTACCAGGTACACATTAAAGACAGTCTTCTCTAACTTCAGAAATTAGGAATTTCCTATTTAGTTCCTGAGTCAAGTTTCAGAGACTGATTAGAAAATATGCCATCAAAAAAATCCCAGTCAACTTTGTAGACTGACAGTGCCTCAAATTTTGTATAACCAGGGTGTTTACGATGAATGGCACCTTAGCAAGCCTCCTCCTTGATCGCCTACATCCATACAAGGGAATATCTCATTTAACTTTGCAAATAGATGCATGCGAGACCGAAAATCACATTAGAATTGATGACAACAGGCCCAACAGAGAGAGAGAGAGAGAGAGAGAGAGAGAATACATGAATTGTCACTCATTTGGAAAAGGGCAAAAACGTCATCCTTTGCTCTTATAAATACTTCTTGTGTCAAAGCAATGAAATTATATAGCTTGAGCAGAAATATAAGTTGTTATGAATCTGCCCCAGGCCAGCATGTTATGAACAGCGCATTGTCAGTGTTGTGAGTGCAGTAGGAGCCGGTAATCTTCAGAGATTACAGGTGAGGAGGCAAGCCTGCCACCTTAAACTAACAAATGCATGTTGTCTTTAGCTTACAGTTCTTCACAAACACTACCTGACATTCATTTTCAAGCCACTCTAAATGGGACACTCAAAAATCAGGTTTTCTTTGAGGTTTAAAGGTTGAGTTATTGGCACTCCTTGGGGAAATGGGCTACTAGAACTTTGCATCAGAGTAATCCACAGTGTTTTGCATGCCACTTTCAGAGCAGCTAGTTTGTGTAATGAATGAGATGTGAAATGAATTCCTAGGGCTCAGGAGAAAGCTGAAGTAGGATATCTCAGTCTCTACGAAACTCATAGCATTAGCCCTGCATACGCTATTACATGTCTGTGTGTAACAAACACCTAGACAAACCAATCCATCAACAAAACTTCTGCAAGGCATTAGCAGACAAAGGCAAGGGAAAAGGCAGGGTGACTGTTCTTTGAAATTCAAGAATTTTTAAAGAAAATACGGGTTGGCACATGAAGCTTTTGCCAGCATAACAGTATCTGCTGGGGTACTAAGTTTCTGTGCTGAGAAAAGTACAACGTCAGAACTCCCTGGGATTCTAGGCTCTTCCAATCCCAGAACCATACAGAAGATAAATAGGCAACAGCACTATTTTGCTGGTATAAAGTCCAGACTATGCCTGTTTGCCTGTGCAGGCATGTCAGTATTGCTAAAAAACATTGAATGTGCTTGAAACTATTTTCAAATACCACAGTCTGAACCTTTGCTGCAGCTAGATCATTGTAGGAACTTAATGAGAACTCAGATTAAAGAAAAAAAAATGTTTCTCAGCTGCAAACTGCAAATGCTTTGTCACTTATTTGCATACATAAATGTAGAACAGAGTATGTGGGTGTCACCCTAATATAATTGTTTCTTATAAGCTACAATAATATAATGATTTCCATATATAATGTCCCATATATAAGCACTGAAGAGTTTCTCCACAAATTCCCAGGCCTGCCTCTACCAGCCGAGCCAGGCTTTTTCCGTCTCATGCAAATAGGCACGAAAAGGGTGTGAGCAGAGCAGGGAGCCAAAGTGGAAAGATTCCCCAGGCCAGACTGGAATTTCACTACCATCTGTGACAGAGCTGGCTTTATGCCTATAAAGCCATCCTCTCTGCTATTCAGCTGAAGATACGCACCATGTAAGAGAACACATGACCTGCTGTTGGTTCTCTCTCTAGAGTTAATACAATTGACATGTAGGAAGAGTTCAGAGAATTCAGACAACTCAAATGAGAGAAGTCATCAGATGGGGGAAAAGGCTTATTTTTCTAGTAGAAAAGGAAGAAATAAGGCTTTCAAAATTCAGAATGGCACAAGCTTTTGGAGAAAAGGGAGGGAGCCAAAGCTGGTATTAACGCTGCCTCAGGTATGGCGCTTCTCTCTAATTACTGGAAATTGTTATCATTAAATGCTGTCAGTCATATTTAGGCATTGATATTTATAGATAATCAAGATGCTTCCCCCTTCCTGGACACTACAAAAATCAGATTGTATCTTTACAATAACATGGATGATTAAGATGATGTTTCCCAAACAGCAGATGGATGGCTGAAACCTAACAAAATCTTTTATTACAACAAAGCTTCATCAAAAACATAGCATTCAGAGCCAAGTGTGATCATCACTTTAAAAAAGCATAAGCCACAATAACTGCAACTGCATAGAAGGTTCACAGCATCTCAGATTCACTCAAGGTTCATCTTAGACATTCTCCTGTGGCTACACAGTTTTAGGATTTGGAGAGCTGCATTCTGATACAGAGCTCAGAAAAAAAAAAAAAAAAAAAAGACAAACCTAATCACATCATTCTGTGAGCAACTTTGAAACCAAATCCTTTGAGTATTGCCCATCATTTGAACTCTCTCACCACATAGTTCTTCAGCAAATAGCCTTTGTTACTAAAGTCACAGTTAAGTAGTGTTCCTATTTGTCATTTACACTTCATAGATAAAAACGACTATAGATAAAAATCTGCTAGTACTGTATGGCACCCAACCACCATTCCCTGGAAGTAATTAAATCCTGCTGCAAAACTGCTACAAATATTTCTCAAAAGCAGGAACAGATGTGTTTTTTTGCAACCAAGCAATGATGAAAATCTGACAAGTTCTATAAACCAAAGACTTGGGCACTTCAGAGAAAACTTCCTCTATTATTTTGCTACCATACTGTCCCACTCTGCCAGCAATATTACAGAGATAAAACATGAGCATTTCCTGGTATTATTGCTCTTGTCTTTAGTAACACAATAAATAGCAGGGGAACTGTGGAGTAAAAGAAAATAAAATAATCATAATAATGAGGAACAAGCCTTAAAAATTTACATTTCTGTTTCCAAACTATAGTAGGTTAGCACCATCACTCAGAGTTAGCTAAGATTCTCAAATCATATCCTCATGTGGCCTTAGTAAAGTAAGATTGTCTAATTAATATTGGTACTTCTAAACATCTCTTGATTTTTCAGTACAACCATTTTTTTTTGGTAGACATTGAAGTTCAGTTACAGCACACAAGTTGTTCTGAGCAGTGCCCAAACTGTGAGATAGTTAAATGTATTTGAGATGAAGGGGAGGTACATTTTGCACTTTCCTGGTTTAGGCCTGCTGTAAAGAAAACCTTTGTCTTTCATTCAAAACATGTCACTAAGCCACACTGAAGAATTGCCTTACAATAAAGCAAACCTCCCCTCCAGTTCCAGAGTGTATATATTCACCATGGAGTTGTCATGATAGCTTGTCAGTAGGGTGAGGTGAAGAGAGCTATTTGATCTGCAGGGACGTAAATTGATAGCAGAGATACCACATTCAATCAAGAGTCACACTAGCGACTGGATAGCAAAATTCTCAATTGAGCTGGCTTTAATCCAGCGAAATGCAGTTTAAACAAAGAGGGAGGAGACAGAGACCAGATTTCCAAGAATGCTCAGCGCCCCAACTAGGGTAATATTTTTAAAGAATTGGTTCAGATTGGAGATAGGCACCTGTAAAAACAAAGGGTTCTGCTTTGTGTCAAGAATTTATGAAAACTGGGCCACTTGGACTAAATGTCTTAACAGCAGCTGAGCTGCCTAGAAAATCTGACACATAAATTACCCAGAAAATATAGTGCCTGCATAAGTTCCTTACTGAAAAGCACAATGACACCAGCTACCACTTATTTAAACTAGTGCATTTCATTATGTCAGGGCAATTGCTACCCTGGTACATATCTTATTAGTGCTTATTTATTATCAATGTTAAGGAGGTTAACTGCACTGTTATTTCCTCTGCTACTGGGCTTTATTGGATGTCTGAGGCAGAGTTCTGTCTAAGCTTGGGTTGCAAAGGAAATAACAGAAGCCATGGCTTCAACAGTAAATATCCTCTAAAGAAATATAGCAATCAGGTAGGGAAAAACAAAGCAAATTTCTTCTGGGGAATACCAAGAGATGAAACCTAGAGTACCCACACTGATGAGAGCTAGATGAATAACCCACAAAGGTCATTTATCTAAGAAATTGAATCTTTTCTTCTGTTGCAAAATATGTGTAGAGAGTATGATCTACACTTTGTTGGCAAATTCTCAGAATTCTTTGATTTAACATTTTGGGTTGATTCCTTTCAGTCGCTATGGAAAGTAATTTCTCATTGTACAAGTAACATTAATTAGTTGCTGCTTGATAGGAAAAGTTACCTTGTGCTACGGCTGATGTATTACTGCATGACCTCAAAAGCACTTCCACTGCTGATACTCATAGTCAATTGAAGCATTCACATGTTTAAAAGCTTTCCCATCACACCTCCAAACACTTGCCAATGTGATTACGGGGCAAAATTATATCAATAAGAGCCCACCTCTCAGAAGAAAATTGTGCAGGGGAAAAAAAAAAAAAGTGTTGCATTAGCAGTAGCACTTTTGTACTATTCATACACTTAAAAGGAACTCTGGTACAAGCAAACAGGATAATACTTATGTTACCTGCACAAAAGTAAAAATACATCAAATAGACCACTATAAATGGGGAATGTAATTAATAGGAATAGCTACAGTGTTAACCAAACAGCAAACCAGCATCTGTAATTTTCCGTGCATTTCCAAACAATGATGATGCTACATCTTAATTTTTTTTTACATACTGTTAACATTAGATTAAATGACATTTCATTTTTTTGCAACAAAACTGTCTTGAACAGCTAGGAAAATATGGGCTCTTCATTTCACAAAGTAAACCCCATGTTTATTACACAAAATGATGCTTACCCTCTTGCAGTCTTAAGAAACTTACATGAGCAGGCTGTCTGCACAGACACAAACAGGGAGCTGATCTCCAGTCACTGGAGTTCCTGCAACACCCAAGCCAGGAGTTGCACCTAGGAGAGAAAAATCCCGGTCCTAAGCAGGAAAGAGAGAGACATCTTGCAGCTTTCTGTGCTTGATGAGACAGGAGTGAACATGCAACACACGGGCAGGGAATGAGTTAGCCACCTTAGCTGCCACATGAGGTTTCTGGCTAAAGGAACATTTCCTTTATGATGATATTGGGAACACTGAAGCCCAACGTGCCTATCAACCAGCCGTTGATACAATGACTACATCAGCTGTTGATTTTTACCTAACATAACATTTGGAATTATATTTGTTGAATTTACTGTTACACACTCAGAAAACACCCTTTATCCTCACTTCTCTCAGCTTGACTCCCTCAACTACATGTTCATTGATAAATTTTGTATGCCTTTTTTGTAAAACAGCTCTTCATTTTCAACACTGCTCTCATCAAAACCTAGGAGAAATCGAAACCAGAGCAAGTCCCTCCAGCCTGAGGACATACACTCATGTCTGGGAAAAGACCTGTCACCTCAGCAGAGGTGGACAGGCCGTCCCAGAAAGGTATGGTCCAGTGTATCTAGATGGCCACCTTTGCACCCAATAAGCAAAAATAGCTAACACGGGGGAAAGAAGCCATCCCTTTTACCTTCAGCTCATACCCAAACACTTTGCTGAACACCATTTGCTACTACTGAGTGCTGCAGGTTGTTTTGTTATAGAGCTGCTGCAAGTTTTCCATGAGCTATGTCCATATTGTGGCATCAATGCAACCTCACAAGCAGCATTTATTGATTTGTTGTTTGGGGTTTTTTTAATAAAATTACTGAGCTTGGGATAAAAGAATGCTTTGTGCAGACACCACCACTGCTTACCTATCCTTTGTGTTTCACACCTTGTCAGCAGCATGGACAGATCCTTCTGAAAGCACACTTTGGAGGGAAGCACCCTCCTGAGCCCCAGTGGCTTTTAAACAAGAGCATTCACAGTGCTTGGGGGGGGTTATCCCAAACCAAAGAAATTCACCCACTGGCAGTTAAAATACAGCTCACAGAAAAGAACATAACGTTGCAGGAGGCACTAGGTCCCCTCACTGCTGGGCTTGGCCTGCAGTCATGTCTGGACATGCAGCCTTGCCCAGGACTCCCGCCATCACCTCTCTGACTGGAAGTTTTCCAACTCTGTATTTGTTTCTTTGGAGTAGGAAACATATTTTCTCATTTCCACCAAATTCTGCTATTTTTTCCTGTCAAATCAGTTTCTCTGCTACTGCCTGGACACAGTGCAGCCAGCCCTGGCACAGAAGGGTGAACTGCTGAGGGGACGCTGTGCTTACAGGGGAGCAGCTGCCAGGTGTGGGACAGTGCCCAGGAGCTGCGGCAGGGCCCCATCTCAGCTCCCCCAGGACAGGGCACCCTGGACTGCCTGACTCTACTGTCCCAAGCCTGTGAAAACTGTCTTGGCCATGCAATCCCCAGAGGCAAGGTTGACAGCAGCAGCATGACTAAGAGGAAAAAAAAAAAATATATCCTAATTCCATGATTCATTCTGCTCAAAGGGATATGTTAAACCAGGGAGAAAACAGGGACAGCAGCAATAGTATGTGTGAGGAGGGAGGGCTGGTTGCCAGGGCTCAGACCTGCTCCCCAGAGGCAGTGTCAGATGGGCAGCTATGGGTGCACACATTTTACTCCCAAGGTTTCTGTCACTTTTTCTCTCATTACTCCTTCCTGTGTAAAATCCTCTGCTCCACTTTGATCTCTCTTTCCTTGACACACGTCTTTGAAGAGCACTGCACTTCTTTTCTTCCCTCCAGATGCCTCTTTTCTTCACCCTTTTCTATTTGGCATCTGCAGAGCTGGCTGACTCGATGCTCACCAATGGCCAGCTTACCCACCTGTATTGGAGACATTGCTACTGCTTCTGCTCTTTTGTCTGCATGAGCCAGTGGTGGTAGAGAGAAAAAAAAATATGGCACAGTGCATTTGAGCAATCCCTCCAGAAGAGAAATGATTGCTGTCTATTATTGGTTTTTTAATTAATACCTACAGAACTGATTTGCAAGAATCCCCCAGAACCTCATTTGGGATGTTATGTGAAAGGCTAAATAAAGGCAGCCCAGAATATTTTCCCTAATAATCAAATTAGCTTTTTCTTTTTATGTTCATTCTACTACTTCTAATTATATCATAGCTTCTATGGTGTGAATAAATCCTTGTTTTTCTTCCATATACATGAATCACATTATTTTGCACTATTTTGTTCCTTAGCTGGCATCCTGCTAAGCATGTAATTTTTACCAGAATGCCTTACGTTTACCTCTATACAGCAGTCCTTTGGTCCACTTCATTTCTGTTATCACTATTTTTAAGGTCACCAATATCTTACAAGATATCGTGAACACCAGCACATGAGGGTGCATGTGGAGATATCAAAGCCCCAAGGTAATACTATGAAAGACTGAGGACAGATAATCTGGGGAAACATAGATTGTATTAAAATCCCAAGGAGTTAAAGCAAGACCCAATCTATGATTTATTTGCTCCAGGACACATTCCAATGAATGTAGCCCCAAACCATGCTAGCCTTTCTTTCTGTTATATCACACTGCAGATCAAAGCTAATTTTATGAAAACAATCAATCCCAAGTCTTTTTACTAGATTTTCTTTTTACTAGATCACTAGAACACTGTAGATAGGTTTTATTCTCATATATACTAGTTTGCATTTTTCCACAGTATATTTTATTTTCAGCTTGAGTCAAATCTACCCATGGAATTAATAGTTTTTACTAGATGTAACAAATTTTGTCTGTAGGCAAAAGTGGATTTGGGTGGGTAATGCAAAAATGCTCAAGAAAAAGAAATTCCATAAGACTCTTCATTCAATTTTAAACACAAATATGTTCCAGTTATATTAGCATACATGATACCTTTGCTTTCTACAAATACCAGTGAAATCAAGTTTTATAATATTTTTTTCTGAATGCTTAGGAAAGCAAATCTTACCTTTCTATACATGATCATCCACACAGGAATCTGATTAGGGTGTTATATTCATCTAGTTGAGAAGTACAAATCATACTACACACTTTGTGGCAATCTGTGCCCTAGACACATGCAGAACAGTATGGAAGTCAATTCCTTTGACTGCAGAACTGAGTACAAAGTGATCAAATGTTGATAGGGACTGCTAAGTATGGAAATAGTTAATTAAATTGCAAGCAAAATTCAGGAAACAATTTTAAAACATGAATGAATTTTAGAAAACAAAATAGAAAATAGAAATAGAAAAACAAACTCAGAAGCAAATTGTTATGTTGTATTCAAGGCTTCTCTTTCTACAGAACCAGCTCAGCTGTATCCTGAACACCAGCGTATGGATACTGTGATCACATTTCTATTGTTCTCCTCCCCCGTTTAAAACTGACACCTGATACGGAGAATGTATCTCTCAAGCCATTATAGATACTATGTGCTGTAAGAGAATACTATTCCTGTAACATCTCAAAAGGACAGGAGATATCACTTTCTTGCCATTCTTTGGTGATCACTTAAATAATATATATGCAAAAGGATGGGGTGCCGTACAAGGGGATATTTTTTTCTATGATTTCCGGAGTTACTTCAGTGAAACACTCAAATACCTTAATTATTTAGGTGCTTTTAGAAAGTGCCTCAGCGACACTGGCTGTAGAAAAGTGAACCAGTGTCCTTTGGAAAAGAAGCTCCTGAGCTTGAGTAATAATGTTTCTAGTGGAGTTGCGCCTACATTCAAGATATTTCCTGCAAGTTTATGTCTTGCCAGCCTAGTAGGAGTGCTTTGCATTGACATAGAGGTGATTTCAGGTTTGATTTTCATTTCTACTTCCTCGTAGCAGATGAATGTGCCAAATCTACTTAACGATAGTAATCAAAACCACACTCTCATCTCAGCCTTGAAAGACCAGTGTACCCCACTGCGAGGTCGAATTGGCAGTGACTCTAGGAAAAGGCCTGGCAGGATGAGAAACACCCTGCTTATAACAATCCAGAATCTGACAGTTTCTGTAACAAAAAGAAAAGCCCAGGAAAACCAAAGCAGCTCTCAACAATCTTTGGGACCTGCTTTACCCTGTGCAATACAGAGCTGAGGAAATCCTTGCTTAGTAGCCCAGCTGATAACACACAGATTAATCACATGGGTATGCAAGAAAATAACTAGGTGCATAAACTCTTTAGCTATGCTATCCATTTCCCAATGCATACTTGCTTCACTTTAATGCTGACAAGCTGTTGATTTTTTTATTTTTAATTATGAACTGAAATCCCTTTTGCTATCAGTTATAAATATAGCAAACAGTCTGCTGCTTAACTCCAAATTCCATATCACTCATGCAAGATGTAAGTTTAGTCAGCTTAGTGTCTCTGAAATAAAATATTTGCCAGCAGGAAAATGAAAGGTTATCTTGTATTAAATAAATACATAGTGATATGACTTGCTCGTGAAAATTCCAGCCAGATGAGTAGCGTTAATCTTGTAATACCATTAAACAAATCCACATTCATAAAAGGTTTCTCAGACCATTTCAAACAGTAAAATGCAGGAGGAAAGATGTCCTTGTGATTAAGGAACAGGTTTGTGATACTAAAGATTTTACTTCTGTTCCTGGCTTTGTCACATATGGTCTGGGTTACTTAAAATAACTACTTCTCAGTGTGAATCAAATCCTACTTTGTAAACTGGGGATAATGAAACAGTCCCTTTTTTATAAATAGAGAAGAGTCTATTTGGTAGAGAAACTGTAACTGACATGTTTAAATACACAAGGGGAGCCTCAAAGAAAGACCAAGATTGTCTGACATCTTAATAGAACTAGCCTATAAAAATAGTAAGAAAATTATCACTGTTTTCTTCTGGGGCAGAGGGGTGCTAACTATGGAAGTCAGTAAGCTGGCAAATGATTTTTTCTTTATTTGATGCATTACCAAATGTCAGGGTCTCAGACCGATCTGTTCTGCAGACTGCTGCTGCCCTGCTCTGAGAACCAGCCTTCCTCCTCCTTTCCCTGCCCTTGCCCTCCCCTCAGGTCCTTTACCTCTGTCTCCTCCCTAGGTCTCCTTCGCTCTATTTTCAAGACTGTCAAGGCTACAAGAGGTTCATGTTTGAGAAGCTCTGACACACTCAGAAGTCATAAAAAGAGGATGTCTGCCTTTTGCACAGAAGCAGATAATCTTTCATTTTTCTTAGGACAGCAGTTTTCTAAGTACTTTCTTTAACACACCTTGTCAGCTGCTGCAATCGACAAACCTGTGAAAAGGAAATGCTGTTGCCAGAAATGTTGGTTGGCATTTTTTTTTTAATTTAAGAAGGAGGAACAGAAAACCTAGCCAACCCCTTGCTTACTTGACAGACATGCTGTAAGGAAAAAAAAAATGTTTCCAAAAATGAAGCTCTGTTGAAAGGCAGTACAACACCTCACAACTACAGCAAGTGGCAATAGGCAGCATGCAGGAAAACAAGCTTGTCTTGAATTCCTGAATCGACAAACTGGTTTCTTATAATAATTATGAATCATCATAAACTTCAAACTTCTAACTCATTATATATTATTAACTGCTAATTCAGCTCTTCTCTTTCTTGTCTTTTGTCTCTTGGGAGAAATGTAAAGGCGTTTCAGAACTTTCTTGGAACCTATGCCTTATGGTTGATTACTTCAGTGCTATCCCCAGGAGCGTCTAGTTACCATCTCAAACAGCATTATTACTGTAATTTAGAATGGTATTAACAATTCTGTTAATCCATCTCTGCTGAAAAATAAGTGTGCAGATAGTGACTGCACACACCGATAAGGAAGTTTTTATAGCAGAAATATGCTTTCATATCTATTGTTTTATTCTGAGCTTGGTCACAGTCTTGAAATAGGAAATAAAATATTTACTAAGCAAAGGTAAGCCTTCCTGGGAATACATGTTGTTAATCAAACTCCCTTACTCTGCAGAATCCATGTCACCAAGCAGCTGAAGCTCTGCTTCAGTGAGAGCAATGCATTGTCAGGTTCATGAAGTCTCCTACAGCACCACCAATATTTACAATCTGGAGTATCATCTAAGTAAGTAAAATGTACAAACACAAGTACACAAAAGGTATTATTTTTACTACAAGGGAATGCATTTTCTTTAGATAATAACAACTTATAAACTGAAGGTAGAGCTATAATTTTTAGCGCTTTAAAAAACCTGTCACAACAGGTATGCTCACAAAAGACCATTTCCTGACAGTGGAGTCAAGGAAGTAAAGAGTATTTCCCAGTAATCTCAAAGAAGAAGCAAGGCCTAAGACCCAGATTTTACAAAAGATTTTTCAAATCTTTTCTAACCTGAAAAGATTTGAAATACAAGTGCAGTTCCTAAAAATAGAAGCACCCAACCTATGTTCTTAGATCTAAAAAGATGTTTCTGATGAGAGAAACCACCTAAGTTATTTCACTACCTATATTGCTTTGTAATGCTTTACTAGTATTATTTGTTCTTGGTGCAGATGTGGTTGGAGGTCCCTTAAAGGAGCTGGCAAAAGCCTCATGGACTTCATTTCTTTGGGCTGAAAGAACACAATTCTTGCAAACAATAATTTATTTTATTCAGTAAAAGTTATTAACCAAAGGCTTACCCTGTCCTTTTAAAACAAGCAGCAGCATAAAGTATAATACCCCAACTGAAAAACAAAATCAAAACCCTCAAAAAACCTCTTTAGTTCCCAAAGGCCATTATACAAAGTAACACATTAACATGAAAAGAGCTATTAGCACTAGTGAATATAAACTTTTAAATTATAACTAGACTGATGTTGTTTGGCCAATGGCAAGAGCATGGCCATCTACCTACAGATCAAGGAATGGAAAACTGCTTTACAGGCTACTAGACAGGTAATTGTTGTTACATCAAAGCCAAGATCAATGTTTATCTTTCATATGGTGAACAGATATAAGTCTATTCAGATAGCCCATAAAACAGCCCAAACAGCAAAAATATTAGCTGCAAGAAAACATTACTTGTTTAAAAGTGTTACCTCAATTAGTCGAACTTCTTAATTTACAACCTTGTATACACTTACCTGAATCTAACTATATCCCTGAGACAAAGTGGTCCCAATGGCATGCAACAAAATGGTTCTGCTTCTTCTGAGGCTAGGTGAAGACAGAGCCGAAAACGAACCTAGTTTATCTCATTATCAGTGTGTGCTTCAACTGTATCAGGAAGCAGCCTTGCCCACCTGTACCGACACTTCCGTAATTGATTCTTACAAGTCCTCATTCACTAAGCCTTCCAGTTCCATTTAAATGCAGATGTGGACTAATGGAAGGGCAGCGCCTTTCTGAACAGGAACTCAGGGAACATATTACTTGCCTATTCAGAGATCTGAATGCTTTTATTCTTTCCTTAACAGCCTTTATTTTGTTGTGTGTATTTTTTTATTTTTTATTTTTAATTTAAACAACATGGGGGTTTTTCCATGCTCTGTTAAAAGAGGAAGGGGAAAAGAGCTAATTATATCTGAACTGAAGTGTAACCGTGGCCCTATTAAATAGGTAGCAGTTATGGGCTATTGATCGCAGTTCACAGGAAAAGCTTGTCATGTAGTGTCAAGAGGTTAATGTAATTACAAGAGCGGGCAGCAGGATCAGCTGTGTCCTCGAATAGGCGAATAACTAAAAGCTGCTTTAGAGACACATAATGTTGTCAAAGCATAAATAATTCATCCCAGCATTCGAGAAGAAATTACTGCTCCGTTCCAGCGTATTATTCAGCCATTAAAATCCTGCCCTTGTAAAGTCTTTTGATGTAGTCATATTTTCAGTTCTAAAAGCAGTTTTGGAGCATTCAGCTTTTATTAAGCCTTATATTGTGCAGTTTTCAAAGTATTAAAAGGATATGAAATAGACTTACAATTTGTTTAATAACTGCACTGCAATTCAGATAAGAGGGAGAGAGCTGTGTGGATTTATGGAGTGCCTGTGCAGCACGAAGAGGAAGCCGTGGCGTGATGTGATGGAATTTTTAACTCCCCTAAGCTGGCCAGAATTAAATGTGCTTCAGCTATTTACTAGCATTGATAGCTGCAGCAGTCTTTACAGCATTTGATGACCCATTTCTCAAGAGCAAGCAGAGTAGGAGAGCTGTGAGAAGTATCGGTGTGACCAGCTATTCTCCTCTTACAGCCTCTTGACTCCAGCTCTTTGCTTGTCCATGTTAAAGTCAGTGTTACTTCGATATTGAATGGCTTCCATCCTTTGCATTTGTAGACTGAACTATCTATTGCTGTTGGTGGCAATGTCTACAGTTGCCCATGTTTGCTGTTGGGGAATATGGTGCTATTTTTTTAAAATTACAAGAAAAGACCCTGTGTAATATCTTCTTTACCAGACTGCAGCTAGTCCCATGCAAATGCATAGTTTGGTGGAACAACAGAAGAGGGAGAGGAGGACAGGGTGTTACAAGGAGCTGCTCTCCCCTCAATCCTCCCATCCTTGTAGCAAGTTAATCTGATGCCCAAACACTTCTGTTACACAGCCAAACCCCCCAAAATTTCCTTCAATAACAACTCCTAAACTAAATTCCCCATTCAAATTTGCAAAATAAAAAGAGATCTTTGGTGTCTCAGCCCATCTCTTCATAATCCTATGGCTGCTGTGACTTTGACCAGGTACATAAAGGAAGTAAAATGTGTAGTCTGATTTTTTATGTGTCTTGATTATTTTTTATCTTAATATCCAAACTGCTTATTTGAGAACAAACTAAACAGCTAAGAGCTTTCATAAGGGATGTGGCTTGACAGAGAAAACAGACTTTCATTTTAAACTGACCAAAAGTAACACCACCCTACACACACACCCCCAGCCAAGCTCCCCCCACCATAATTATGGGTCTTTGATATCAGTCCTTCCTCTGCCCCTAAACACGGAAAGCTGCAGCTGGAGATATGAGCCTTTTCCTCCCCTCTACTAACAGCACTTCTAAACACTGCCAGTATTACAGAATCTATAGTGAGCTTTCAGATAATCATGGCTATGGCACACTTTTCATTCTTCATAAAATAAAACAGCAGCCTGTATTTGGTGTACAATTACAGAAAACAGCCACAGAGTGAAATATTACAGCTCTCAGATACTACAGTGATTGCTAGCAATCTGAAAAACAAAGAAATAAAAATTTTGTTATAAAGTCAGTACAGAAAAAAAGGAAAATAAAGCAGAAAGTAAAGGTAAAGCTGAGAAAAGTGCAGCTGTGTGACATAGAAGCTTAGAAACGTTTTCAGGGGAAAGGTTCACCAGCAGAGGAAAAAATACAGAGAAAACATTAAGAAAGCAAAACCATACAGATTCTCTGCTACCTTTTGTTTATATGAAAGGCCTTAACATACAGCTATTCTGGTATAGAAGGTACTACTTTGCCTTACTTTCAAGAAACAAAACCAAGTGGAGTCCTGCTAAAAACCTAACATTATAATTTTCAATCAAATTTTAAACAGGACATCCGCAGATATTAGAAATTTTGACAACAGCACCTAATTACACCATATTTCTGTGACCAAAAGAAGAAAATAACCAGAAAGTTCCGTTTTATCCAGTGATTTCTTTCCAACAATTAAAAATAAATAAATAATCATTAAAAAAGTATGTAAAGCAGGCAGGTTCATCCTCACCATGAATATCCTCATCTTTGAGCCATGTATATTTTGGTTTTCCACGTCTACTTCCTATGTATTAGTGTAGGGATGTGTGCTGTGCTGTGAGGGGAGTTTGTCTTGGCTTTGTGTATATCTGTGTTGTGTTGACAGTGGGATTTTGATTTTTCTTATATTATTTCATTCGGAGCCTGCGGAATAGAGCCCAGTTTATTCCTAAGGGAAGTTGAATTTACTGTCTTAAATTCACCATACATAAGTTAGATAGGAATGGGTTGATATTCTGTATACACAGGTTACAACTCCACATAGTTAAATAAAAGAGGAGACAATGTTTGAAACTGCGAAAGGTAGTCTGAAGAACAACCTAAATGTAGCTTTCCAGTGGTTTAAAATTTACAAACAATGGGAAAAACATAAAAGATGTTAAAATAGGATTTTTATGCTATTTTCCTATCCCTTGGGGTTTGCATGGCCTGTGGCAGCTCTGAAATCCCATCAGCATGCACAGGGACAGCTGAAGGTCAGTTCCACATTGACTCCATCAGGTAAGGGCCAGAGTTTTTGTCAATCACATCATTAAATCTCATCACCCCCAGTCAGCTGTCTGACTTCACACCTTACAGTAGTGTTTGGCTCCCTTGAACTTACCCTGGGACAAGCAAGCACCAAGTCTTTATTCCTATGCACACCACGTGGAAAACATGGGACCTATATGTGTGCTCCTGCTTTAGGCTAACAGTAGCTCTGTTGTTTACTATGACCACACAAAAACACATTATTCATTACTGTAGGCCGGACCTAGACCCAAACTCAATTCTTAGGAAAATAGCCAAAACCTGAAGTTTTCATGTGGCTTGGATTTGACAATTTAGCAGTGCAGTAATTCTGAATATCTGCAGAAAAAAAAAAAAAACCAAACCATAAACTACTTCCATTAGACAAAGGCTTGTTCGGAAGGTTTTTGACAATTTTTCCAGCAAGGTAGTTCCATGTTTCTAGTTCATAAATCAGTCTGAACCCCATCTCTCCTGCAGGGGAGCACTGGCTGAGGCAGGTTCTTTTACTGCTAAGAGATTCGCTCGGTGATTGAATAAAATAACACACAGGTTAAAATCTTTCTTCTTTTGAAGACAATGCTAAAACTCCCAGCGGGGCTGGGATTTAACTTGAGGATTATAGCTGCTGTGAATCAATCCCTCTACCAAGTTTAGAGGAGTTAGGCCAATTAACACCAGCCAAGGGCACAGCCCTTTCATTCTACCCAGAAAGCAATAATATCCATTATTGTTTTTCCCAGCCAGTGCTCTGCCATTCTCTTCACCACAATTTCCCCTCCAACTCCCATCTTTTCTCATTTCCCAGTTCTGACATTTGACTTGCAGAGCCCTCTGAATGCTTAAAAATATTTGCTCAAAAAAAAAAAAAGCAATAGAAAGAAAAATGTTCGGATTTTTTGCTTTGTCAGGAATCTGCTTTACTCACATCCAATTAAAACAAAGATTAAAAGTAATCCCCTCGTTTTCAGCGAGGAAGGAGCTGGGGCTTTTAAAATATACAAATCAAGTGAAACAACAGCACAGACTGCCAGCCCTAAATCAGATGTGCATGGAGACACGTATGCAATGTATTACAGACATCCCAGGCCACATCCAGGGATGTCTCGGGTCCATTGTCCATGTTTAGACTTCACACACACCAGACTTTGTGTTCTTAGATTATCTGCTGTTTCAATAATTAGTAAATATATTGATGTTAATTAGTTTATCAGAACATAGTGAACATTGTTAATTTAAGACTTCACTTTTCATAATAATGACCCTAAAATGAGCAAGTTCTTTTTGGAAAACTTTGTAACATCCTCTTTTTTGACATTTTTGTTGCTACTCAGCACCTTTTCCCTTCCCCTTTCTTGGCTTCCCTTTTGTTTCTCAGCCTGACTGCAGCTCTCCTCAAACACCTACTTTCAGACAAACTTTTCACAGCCTGGAGCCCAGACTGAAGCAAAGACAACTCCTAACTCATGGGGGCTGTGCAGATTTACACCTGCTTACGGTGCTTGGTCTGAACTACAGTGCTGCAAGACAAACTGCATTAGCTCTGCACTATTTCACGCCTGGAAAACTCCAGCTGATTTCTTAAGCCATCTTTAAGGCTGCTTCACACTTCTAGAAATCAGGGCCACAGAATACCAACAGAGTGCTTTGGTTTTATGTGGTTTTCTTTTAAATTATGGTCTCTCACTGAGAAAGTTTGATTGATTCAGGCAACATAAAAAAAAAAAAATCCCTTGCAACTTGGTTGCCCAGTCACACGCGGAATTTCAAGTAGCAATGAATCAAAGAGGACAGTTCATGAGCTCAAAGCTTGGCTGTGCTATTCAGCAAATACATTAAAACAGTCCAGTTTGGTTTACAAAGCGATATATAAACAAAAAGAGCAACATCATATATATCTCCCTCTCAAATACCATCTAAAATGAGCATACAGCTGAAATGCAGCTGCTTTAAGTGAGTTTCACATGAACCAAAGTGCCAGAAAGCAACACTGAGAATGAAGAGGAAAGAAAAAGCTGCAAAATGAAACAAATGAAGCAGCAGAGCTCTGACCCCACCAGTCAGTACTGCCCTAGGTAGACACTCAGCTTCATGCCACCTCATCTATGGGGATAAATGCTAGGTGATGTACTTTACATATGGAAGAGGCACCTTTTTTTTTCCACAGACCTAGCAATGAACACAATGTGTTCACAAATAAGACCTCCAGTTGGTCAATTTAAGATTCCATATGCTGTTCCTGCTGATAATGAGATATTAAAGATTATGAGATAAACCAACATGCCATTCTAATTCAAAAAGGTAAGCTTATAAGTCCATGGAAATCCCTTTTTAATACAAGCTGAAAGGTCTTGGCATTAGTTTGTTCAACAGTCAAAAATTAGGACCAATAAGGAGAAGGGCAGATGAAGAAAATAAAGGAAGAAAATAATTCTTAGCTTTACAAAAATCATCTGGTGACTTGTTTCATGCTAAGAAGCTGTTTGGGTTACATGAACACCTGGAAGCCTGGGCAGCCTGTGTCTGTTGACAACATCACATACAACTTCTCAGTCACACACGGGGGGGCAAATTCATCCTCAGAACACGGAGCACAGACATAGGAGCGCGTGTGATGTTCAACAAGTGCTTTCTTTGTGAACAAAGAGAGGCAGCATTCCAGTATCTGACAGCATGTTGTCTGTATTTCCTTAATAACTTAAGTAGAGCTGTTGTTCATTTAATCCCAAAACATGTTTCAATCTGCACTGGAAGCTGTTGTGAGGGTCTCTGGATGTGTGTTGTTATGAGAAACACAAGCCTCTCCAGTCCCGTAACAAGAGCGGGGATGCCAGGAAATCACAGGGCATTCGGGACTCGGGAACACAGAAAATCCTCACTGGTGGCAACCGAAACTGAGGGATGAGGGAGGTTCAACGATGGAAAAAGAAAAACAAAGTAAAGAGAAGCTAGAGAACAGAAAATAGGAATAATTTAGTGTAAGCATAGGAGGAGAGCAATCCAAAACCAATTAACCAGGACTTCATCAAACTTTGACTTGAGGTTGTCTGTATCGAGGGACCAAAGTCCCTTGTCTGCACTGAGGGACCAAGGACCCAAAAGGCAGATGAAGTAACCCAGCAGTGACACTGCTGGTAACAGCGTGTGGACTGATTACCTGGCAATGTTAGTTTTCAAATGAAAATATGTAGGTTTCTTGAGGAAAGAAGCAGAATTTCAAGTAAAACCTGCCAAGTGACCCTGCTGACAGACCAGACAGGGCCCTTGCTTTAGTTACTGCTCTATCTGCTTTCTTTGATCAATGCAATACAAATTTGAGCTCAGGCCCAGAGCTGGCCATATGTGCTCCTGGATCACAAACCAACTCTGTTCAGCTTTCCTTCCTCCACCAAGAATAACAAAAGCTCATTTCAGTTGGCTCAGTGTTTGACAACAATTACCTTTGGGAGGAGGGGATGGAGACCCTATCATTTTTTCCACAAACTGCAAAACTACAACACCAATATGCCCCTAATTCAGTTGAGATGCACACGCAGACAAACTTCTCATGATTCTACAGGTGTTTCTGATTTGAGCCACATTCATTTGTTGCTTGCTGCTTTCCCACACACCTTTCATAATCACATGACTACCCACCAAAAAAAGCATCAGATATTCTGAGCCCCGAAACTTCATCCCATGGGATGCCCCAAGATCCACAGGGCTCAGGTGCATCCCTGCCTGAGCATGGAAGCACAATGTGATGAGGAAGGGCTTACAGCACTTCCACAATGAATTCACATAGAAACAATATTTGCATCTCCTGATACTGTAACAACTCCCAGCCCAAAGAGGAATAAATGACCTTGTATCCTCAGGGAACTGGCTCCTTGTGAGTTCCTGCTCCCCTTCCAAGCGGCTCCTGGCTAGCTGAGGAGCTGAGAACATGGTAGCACTGTAATTGTGGCTTGCAATTAAAAGGTATGCCCAGAAGCTGGGATACACATTGAGTAACTTCCACAGCTAGCAAAGGCTAAATACTCATTGACCACAGGTGGTTTTGTACACCTCACAAAGGCCATGCTGAAGACAGCCAATTGCCCTTACCTCAGATGGAAGCAAAAATAATGCAGTTGAAGTCAGGGCAGCAAAAAGATGCAATGTCATCAGTGTATTTGTCTTTTCTCCTTAACTTAATATGCACAGGTTAAAAGCAGCCCCAAAGAAAGAATTATACCAACCAAATCTCTATCAATTTAATGTCATCACTCCCAACCAAACTCTTCAAGTCAAACTTGGAGACAGATTGGTGCAATTTATTTGCATTCTTCTATAAAAATGAAGATTTTTTTTTTAATTAATATGTGGCAAAGCTGTTTCTTCCTGCTATTAGAGAGAAGTGGCTGAACCAGGAAAAAGTCTGTGTTTTGAAGGGAAAGTGATTGCTCCCAGGGTTCCTAACTGCTTGTGGCAAAACCTCCCACAGGTTCTGAAGCATTTTTTTTTCAGATGTTCTTCATTGATCCTATGAGACCTGGTCCCAGCCCATCACCAGACACATCTGCAAGTGATGAGTGAGTCCTGCTGCATGAGGACTTGTACTTTTGTATGACCCCACTCACCCTCCGATGGGTTGTTCTGTATCATACCAAAAGTGTCCCTGTGCACTATGCACATTCAGGGCCAGCTGGAGTTGTCTTCTTGTGTAGAAAATAAACAATGTTATTAAAGGTTTGCCCTAGAACACAGATTGGATGCAGCACTGTGGTGGAAACGATATTTGACAGGTTCATTTGCAGTTGTGCAAGTAATAACTGAATGTTCTTAAAAAAACTGACACTGGCTTAAAAAGCACATTGGAATTGTCTCCCAAGCTTGGCCCTGGGACAGGTAAGGCCATGCAGACCATGTGCTTATGGTTCCATCCTCCACAGCAGGATCTCACGCACCGAGAGCTGGCACATCAGTGCAGCGTGAAAGGTAACTTCAGCGGCTGTTTGAGCAGCAATCCTGCCAGAGACATGGGTGGGCTCAGCAGCGAACAGAGGTGCTGTGCTCAGCGCTGCGCCATGACAGTCAGCAAGAACACAGCTCCTTTCATGCACCTGTCTTGTGCTGAGTTGTTGGGATGAAAGGAGCTCTTTTGAAAACTCCATTGCTGGATGATACTGGAGCAATACTACAGCAACTAGGAAAAACTTCTCAAACTCTTTTCAAAGGATCCATAAACTTGTTCCTCCCACTATTTAACTTGTTACTAAGCAGGAGAAAAAAACCCACCCACTCTAATCCAGTCCTTGCACATCCATCTGTATGTTTTACTCATAATACTTAGTACTGTTCAATTCAAACACAGGTTTTGTACATAACCTACTAGTTATTCCCAGAATTGAAACAGTTGTGTGGACTTCCTGGGTTTCAAAATAGCTCCTTCATAGAAATGCCACATTCAATCAATTAAGAAAGCTAAAAGTAATCAGTCACCCACGGTTGATTGGATTTAGCAGTTGGTGAATGTTTTTTGTTCTTGGATCAACTACACCCACTTTCAAAGCTGATTAAATTTTTTTTTACGATCTCTTCCACCTGTTCAGGATGATAACCTGGCACAAAAAGTAATTAGACCCCAAACTAAGCACCTCCAAAGCCCTGGGTAAGTCAAAAGTAGCAGGCTGCAGCATGGTGGGAAGACAAACGCAGGCAAAAAGTGAAGCCCCACCAGTTCTTGAAGCTGTTCACGCTGAGGAAAGCGGCATCCTTGGGCAGGGGAAGAGCTGAGACACTGCCTGCAAAGCTTCAGTAATTGCCAGTGGCCCAGGCTCTCCTCCCTATGTCACCCAGCACAGTAGGAAGCCACCACAGAAGTGCCCATGGTATGAAATGGCTTCATTGCTGGTGACTCTTCAAAACTTGAAACAACAGAAATGGCACCTCTGGTAGTGCTGAACAGGTAACAGGCAGCTATTGAGGTGGCTTTTCCCTCCAAGCGATCTGAATGCCGTCTCTGCCGTTCCCACAGCTCCTCTGGGCAAAGCTGAGCTGCTGCTGACTGGGAGCATGTCGTGTCTGTGTGTGCCTGCAAGTCATTTAATGGCAGAGGGGGCTGCTTGGTTTTCCTTTTCTTTCTTCCATCTGTGGGTACTGGAGATCAAAAGTTGGTGAATGATACAGAAACCTCCTGTCTCTTCAACAACCTTCTTTTGTCTTCAAAAGAAACAAAAAGGTCTCTGAGGACATCGTGTTGCCATTCTCACTATTTGGCCAAACAAAACGCATCTGCCATTATAATATGCCCATGAAAGCAAGGCTGACAAAGACATGAGGTGTGAGACTCCACAGAAACCTTCCTGACTGTTGTTGGATACCATTATTTCTTATACTTAAACATGTTCTTCAAATATTTGCGTAAGTTACAGCCTCAAAAAAAAAAAGAAGTGACTAAAAGACCAACCTAAATGTGCTATCACTACTTGAGTCATTGCCAAAACACACTTTAAAATATATTTTCTGTTGAAAAATACAAATTATTTAAAGTTTCATGTAGCTAAAGACTAGGTCCTTAAGCTGACAGAAGTCAGGGCAGTCTCAGTGAAAGGGGTCCCTATCGCCTGCCAAATCAGAGCAACTCATCCTTATTAGTGTCAGTGTCATCTGTCCTAGCCCATTCACATTATGTTGCTCCACTCGACACAGCAGCCTCTCTAAGTATAGAACATCATCAATGAATTTTAGCCTCATGTTTTTTTCCAGAACCATTTTTTCCAGGTGATTATGATGGGAGACATTTCGAGACCTTCATCACCAAGACACTTCATGAAAGCTGGAAATCCAACTGGGAAGCAAGAGCTCATTGCATGAGCTGCTGCACCCCTCAGCTAAGCAGCTCCAAAACATCATTTAAAAGTTGGCAACAGGCACCTCCCTGGACCTGGACCTGACCATCAGCTCCAGGCTGCCCGGCTCCGAGACATTACTGACCCCATGGGAGGTACTGTGGTAGAAATGGGAGGAGAGCAGGGGTCCTAAGGGTGGCCACCTTCTGCTGACCACTGCTTTTCTTTTTTTAAAGGCAGTCTTTGAAAAATTAATACCAAAACACTTTGGCCCCTTTAATTCATTACAAGATTTTATAAACTGAATGATGAGTAAATTCAAGAACACTATGAAAACGAGTATTTCATTATCTTTTGTTGGACTGGTTACAGGCTAGGAATCCACAGCATTATATTCCACTGGAATATAATTGCCTCATATATATATACGTGTATGTACTAAAGTAAGTTAGTGTAGCATATTCCTGTGGCGACCCTCTGCATCCATCCATGAAGAATACATTCACTAAGCTGATTGGAATGGAATGCTTTAGGTTTTAGCTTTATTTTTTAAAGCAAACCTCTACATATTCATGTAACTTTCTTAGAGGCTCCTGTAAACAAAGAATTATGTTGAGGGCCACGCCAGAAACAAGATATGTCAGAGGTCTGTAACCCATTCACAGAGAATCAGTCAATGGCCCAAGGGTACTTCCTTGCCAGGGAAAGGGTAAAATAACTGAGGTCAGGGCCTCAAACGCAGCTCCAGTTTTAATCATGTTGTTGACTTAGAGCATAACATTTTGGTTTTTTTTTTCTTTCCAATTGTCAAAACCCATTTTGTTTTTCTTGACATGTCTAGAACGGCTCAAATGTCTCCAGATAAACCATGTCTGTTCTCCACTCTATGCTCAGCCCATGGGCAGCTCTTTACATGGTCACTGAGATTCATTAAATGAATAGGCTTTATATCTAACCGCCATCACCTGCCTCATGCTACTGAATAAATATATGGAGGGAGAGAGGGGCAGAGAGAGAACAAATGCATTTTTGGTAAAGAAATATTCCAGTATAACCCATACATAGAAGAAAATGAAACCACTGGGGTAAAAAGTTTTGATAGGATGATTTTGTAGATTTGGGAGCTAATGGGGATAAAAAGGAGCAGAGAAAGAGAAGGGAGAGTACCCAAGTGTTCAATCCTCACTGGACATTTTGACAGTTAAAAGTGTAACATCTTAAAAGGATGTAAAGGTTTTTTCTTTCATTTCACAATAAAACTAAATCATTTGTAAAACCTTTTCTTTGTACGTGTGAAATGGAATCTGTTTCTCCAGCCGTGACACACTCTCTCTTAACACACCCACTGACTGAACAAAGGCACCTGAGGAACACCCAGCTGGCTTGCTCGCTCGCTAGCTCTACCAGAGCACAGCGGGACACCAGGAACTTGTTTCTGCAATGGAGACCCAGGGCCATCGGTGGGACTGGCTTGGGGCCCACACTGTGTGATACAGTCCTCCTGTCTTCACTGGAATCTCTACCAAGAAGAATTTAGTTCAAAATATTTTTCAAATAGACAAGTCAAAAGCTTAATAACAACCTCTCGTAGAGCCACCACCCTCTCTGCGGTACCTGTGAGCTGTGTACATATTTAATGCCGATAGCCGAAGTGCCAGAGATCCTGAACACAGCAGCAGCACTGCAGAGAAGTGGTGGTTAAGGACATTATGCCCTTGGCACCGAGAGCGCAGCACTCGCCCGTACGTGTTACCATTACACAGCAATATCCTTTGCCCAATATCCACTCTCTGTCTCTGGCTTGGAGCCCTCATCAGAGAAACTGTCCCTCTCCATTTTCTACTGCTCTCAACACTCTCATGCCTCTGGTTTGCAGTTTGCCACTCAGCTTCTCTGTCCCCTTGCTCCTGCTCCACCGCCTTCTCTCTCCCAGGCCACGAGACCCCAACACAAACCCACCAACCCACGCAAGTGTAGCGCATGAAAAGAGCAACAAGTCCAGTGACTCAGCAGCGAGGTCACGGTTCCCACATCCAAGATGAAAGCCCAGCCCAAAGGAAGATGAATAAACTGTAGGATTTCTGCCCAGGGGACATCTGGCCCCAGGCAGCGGGAGCATGGAGGGAAACTACACCCAGCCCACCCCAGGCGTGCAAATGAAACAACATTATGATTCCTGAGCTTCTTCATGGGCACAGCGCCCGTGGATACTACCTGGTCTCCAGGGGGAAAGCACCGCGATGGTCCGGAAGGCCAGCCTGGCTGCAGCACCCTTCCCCCTTTACAAATGCCCAGCGCATCACACAACCCGGGACAGGAGCGGGAAGAAGTTCCGAGATTTAAGGGAGTTACAGTTTAAACAAACTTCAGGAGCGTGTTCCTGTGAAACCTACTGGAGGGAACGAATCCCTATGGGGCAAACACCAGGGTTATTACTCTGAGTTGTGTATTTGTATCTGTGATGAATAAACACTACATTAAAAAAACATGCAATAAATAGAAATAGTCCATTCCAGGTTTGTACAGCAACTACTTTATTATTTTCAAATGCAAATATCTGCATCGTTTGCTATTTTACAATTTTACAAACTAGGTATAAAAGACCATAAATAAATGACATAAGTTACGTGTACCTAAAATTCATGGAGGGGGGAAACATTACAAATTAAAACAAAATAGAAAAATCTATATATCTAACCCAGAGATCATTCAAATGCACGAACCAAGAAATGCTGTTAGATTTTTTTCAGGATGAACTAAATTATAATATGCCTCATACATTCTAATTTTAACCACAGTCCTTGCATATTCCAACATACTTGCAGTGATACAAAAAAATAAATGCACTCTCTTTTTATTTGTCTGATTAGTATTTCACTTTTTTTTTTCCTGGTTATGAAAATGTCACATAAAAGAAAAATACTGCTTTTTAAGTCCTGTTTACTGGTTACTTACCAGCCTTTTGTATTTTATACATATATATTTTTAATACATAAGATCCATCACAAAATTAGTACAGCAAGAAACCCGGACAAACATCGACCAGTGGTGTGTGAGCAGGACAATTTCTTACCAAACAGAGGCTTATCGTGCGAGACAGTCCCGGTGACAACCTCTCCCAAAGGGGAAGCAGCGCCGCAGCTCTCCCCTTCCTTTCGCCCCCCACCCCTCTCTCCAGAGCAGTGGCCGCAGGTGGCCCCTGGCACCTCCCGGCGCCCCGACCGTGCCGACAGCACAGCTGCCCTCGCTTCCTCGCCATGGACCTGCGGCTGCTCCTCTACCAGCACGAGCACAGTTATGGTTAACGATGAGGGTCAGTGAGGAGGGAAAAGGTGAGGAAGCAGGAGCAACTCTGGGACACCGCCATACGGCTCTGCTCGAGGCTGCACTCTTAACACCGCACATCCAGCCTCCCCCAGCTCTGCTGGAGCACCCCTATCCCAGGGCAGTTTGCTGTGCTGCACAGGGCACCGTGGCAGACACAAGTCCCCCGAGGCCAGGAAGCAAGTGGGGAGCATCCCCTGCCCCACTCCTAATACCCAGCAGCCGTAGGTTCCCGTAGGTAACTCAGAAACCGGCGCCCACTACGCTGACAGTGAATTCTCCAGACAGAGAAAGCTTTGCTAGGTAGTAGGAGGAAGTCAGAGCACCGTTCCTCTCGCCACGGGAGGAGGAGTGCACTTCACCAGCTCCTCATCACCCGCACCAGGAACAGGGCACACTTCACAACTCTCTTGCTAACTAACCGTAACCTTACAGGTCTTGTTGTAGTTTTGTTCCTTAACTGTGCTGGGAGCACGGGAAGTGTTACGAGTTTTCACAGCTTGCACACAGAGCAAGGTGCTTCTGGGAATGGAAGAATTGCATATATTTGTTCGCATTCAACAAGTCTTTAAAATCCTGTTTTTGCAGATAAAAAAGGCTACTTAAGAATTCAGTTCAGGTTACCAGTGGACAGATATGCAGGTGTTGCCTCCATCACCTTGCCATTGAGAAACTGGTGGGTCTTGATCATGAACAGGGTGTTCATACGAACAAACGACACTCAGGAGAGCCTTTAGCACCCTTGTGGAGCCTGTCACCCACAGCTCCAAAACGAACTTGAACTGCAGAGCCACTCAGCAAGGTCAGTGTGGCAGCCGGAAAATACACTCATAGATACAGAAATTTAAACATTTTTCACTGTCTGTGTTCTTGCTGCCATCGCAGACATGAGCTATTGGCCTGCTCTCGTCTGGCAGGGGACTCCTGCGCTTCTCTCCAGGGATGTTCTGGGCACATTCACAGGCAGCGCCACCCGCGGGGTGACTCGCACGCAAACACACGCACACAAGCACACGTACGCACCTTTCAGAGGACGCAGTAATCCGTTATCCGCTCAAGGGGAAAAAAATAATACACTTATATCACTGCAATGGCACGTTTTGTGTAAAATGTCACTTCAGCAACGTGAACAGGAAGATCACAGGAACTGGGTTCTTTGCTGTGGCACCTGGCCTGGTGTCCATGGTAAGATGTGGAGTGCTCAGTCACCTGCATTCGTCCGAATGCGGCAGTGACAACCAGGGGGAAGAGGAGAGAAAATAACAAAATATATAAATAAAACCAAAGGTAGGAAGAGAAGACAGAAGGGGAAGGAAAAAATAAATCCAGAAGTCTGCAGGGCTTTGACACAGTACATTCCTCAAGTGACAACTGGGTGCTGAGTCTGATCGAGTTCGTTATCTCTCAACGAAGCAAAAAACGAGGGTGGGTGGAAAGAAAAACTAAAAAAGAGAAAGTAAAAGTCACACTATCTTCAGGGACCGATGACTGTTCAGTGTGTGTTTTCCAGAGTCGGTGCTAGGGAAGACGCAACTGTGGATCCAGAGGGTTTCACGTCTAGTCTACGTTCGTCCATGGTCAATATGATCAATAAGATGGGCTGCGAGGCCGTGAAAGTGGTATCCAATCTCCCTGCAGGAAAACAAAACACCAGTATATTAAACAACATGCAACAAGGCAGCCCGTGGACCTGCCTGAATGCCTCCTCCTGGATTTCCCAGCGGAAGCGCTTCTGCTGCAGGCAGCCAGCTCTGCAATTGCTGCTTCCCACCAAAGGAAAAGACTGGAGCTCCTCTGTCCCAGAGACAAGGTGACAAGGCAGAGCGTTCATGGACTTACCCCTCTTCCCAGATAGGGGAGAAGGATTTCCTGAGCACAGAGGAGAAAGTAGGAAGAGACGCGGCTCTCGCGTAAGAGTGGCTGGCTGGCTTGACCGCCTTGGCCAGTGACAAGGAGAAACAGCAGCTCTCAAAGGGGGAGAAGCCTTTGCCTTCCTTGCCCCTTTTCTTCCCCTCACACTATTTCAAGTCTTGCTTCCGTGACGTAACAGATACATGATCTATCTATATGTATATATGTACATACACGACCCAGTCTGTGTTAATCTGGAAGCCCTCAACAAGGAACACAACCAGCAGTGGCGGTTCTGAAAACCTGGCATCGGAGCTGCCCTCACAGTCTCCACTCGGTGCAGGTGCAGTTTTTCATTTTGTGTGGAAAATATTGGAGTGTTTTGAATTACCATTACCAGACTCCAAGGAAGCAATTTTACAAACTGGCCAGAAGATTGGATGTATTTTGTTTTTAGACAAAACGACAATCTCACCAGAACGCAACAGATTTACAGCAAGAGGAAACTTAAAGCACCTCTGCACTTAAGAAGAATTTTTGCCACTGAAAGTCTTGGGTCTTTACAATGAGTAACCACTTCTTATGCTGCCTGGCAAAATGACATTAAAACATGATGGTATTTTTTTTAAAAAAAAGAAATCTTATATTTCTTGAAATAGAAAAACTTCTATAAGTAATACTGCAGAACAGCTTTTACAAAGCTGTCATGACTTGACATGACCCAAATTTAGCTTCCCATATTCTGAACAAGTTGTTTGCTGAGAACACTGGGGGTGAGGGAGAATTAGTGGTTAAAATCAGCAAGTTATTGTTAAAAGTGACAACAAGTGATGCGAGTGACGATATACTAAGTGTGACTTGTCCAACTGAGTGAGCCATTTCGGATTTAGAATAAATGCAATTATGAAAGAAATCTGACATATAAAGCCAGTAAATCATTTCTGATTTTGCTGTCAGGTGTGGAGTGGGACCAAAATACTACAGACCCAAGGACCAGTCTTAGCGCTGTCAAATATAAGTCCCCCCTTACTGGCACTGTGCTTGGCACAACTGAAACACAACGTCTATTCTAGAGAACATGTCGTGAAAATCCTCCTACCCAGAACAGCATCAGTGGGCCTGATCTTGTCTCTTTTCTAAAGGTCATCTCATCACTTTGGGCCTCAAGGACTTTAAAACTAATCTAATGTATACACTGTTCAAAAAGAGAAATGAAAGCTTTAATATAAATAAAATTCAAGGCTAAATGAGTTCAGAGTTTTATCTGTGTGACCTAATGAAGACAGATGCAGTCACCTCCAGCTGGCAAGTGAGTAGGATGCCTTCACTCACTCAACCTTCCATCTGCTCCGCAGAGAAGCAGGTTATGCTCCACCCTGTGCCATCCTTGAAGAGGCTGCACATAGACCTTGGCCACACAGCTGGCACCTGGCACTCACACCCACAGCTGCCCTGAGAATCCAGCCAACGGGGCTGGTTTTCAAAGTGGATTTGGCCCCCACAGATGGTCAGACTGGACCCAGGTGCCTGAAGGGCAACAGTGCTCATAACACGGAGATGTCACCATGCCTGACACCCAAACTGCAAAACCTGGAAGGCTGCAAGCATGGTCCCATTTACTGCTCCCCCTCCCACAAAACCACTGACACGGCAACTGAGAATGATCTTTCTAAAACACAAATACTGACTCTTCTGTAATTCAGGAGAGGGCAGGACGAGTCCTGGTTTCCTCTTGGTGCATTTATGAGTATCTGTACTTTACCAGGCTACTCTTGCCTTCTATGGGATGCATACGTGTGGCTTTTTCCACCCAAAAAAATAGGGGCATCCCTGCTGCTCTCAATGGAAGTCAAGCTCTTTGCACTGAGCTGAGTAAAAGCCAAGAGACTTTCCTACACCCTGTCTGCACATCCTAACACGCAACAGCCTGAGAGAAAGACCAGGTTTTGAAAGAGTGCAATTTTCACTGTCATCAAATAGAGCAAACAATGGGAAACACTAAGCAATTAGTCTGGGAAACCAGCACAGGTTCATACAAACCCATGAGGAACCCCAAAGAATACATACCACAGCACCTTTTTTTTCTCCCAGTGGTGATGAAACCTTTGCACAGTTTAAGACCTAAAGCCCCATGACCATGCTGCACAATGTACTTCCACTGACCTTCTCCGTGTGGCCAAGGGAATCACTTCTTGAAAGAGAAAAGAAGTCTGAAAGCTCCACAGCCACGATTGTCAGAGCTGACTGCTGTCAGGATGTTCATAAAACGTCTTTACGTGACAGGCTCCATCACAGCACAGCAACAGCCAATGGTCTCCCCAGAAGTCCAGTTTTGCCCAGTAATCCACGGGGTGGTCAGGTCACGTCATGTCTCAAGCCCGTACACGGGCACATCACTAATCAGCAGGCACTGATTAGCCAAAAGATCTTCTCACTGAGGTTTCTGCAAGGTATTTGTGATGCACCAAGTCTGCAAAAAATATCCTAGGGCAGATTCTTCATTCCAGTGAAAGATGCACAACGGTGGCTTCACCCACAAATAAAACACTATGGTTGTAATCCTACGGGTCACAGGGAGAAGGAAAGTAATTTTGTTTTTGTTTTTTAAGCACAGTATCTGGCAGCAAACATAGCATCAAAACTTGAATGTGACATTATATTTATATAGATACATGTACTTTACATATCGTTGATCAACAGAGAAGTATGTTCCAAGAAACAATTTGTTCCAGGTCTGGTTTAAAATGACGGCTTGTCATTTCTGGAGGCCCCCCTCCCAACACACGCGCTCAGTTTCCACAATCTGTACATCAAGCAATGCTGCAGATCTTTATTTCGACGGGCGAGGAGACGAAGTAAAAAAAGTGCAGTTCTTCAATTAAAGTGCATGGATGAGGTAAACTAATTTCAAGAGTTTTGAGTTTGTTCAGTACTGGCTCAGACGGGAACCATCCTGCCGTGCATCTGTTGCATTTGGGTGCGCATTGCTTGAACGCTGCTCAAGATCTTGTTCTGGTGCGTGATGGCAGTGATCCCGATCCTTGCCAGGTCACTGTGGAAAGGAAGAGAAGAAGCAGGGGGCTCAGAACCAGGGATCGGGCACTGGTGCAGAGAAAAATATTGACTCAACCGCAAGCAACGCAGCAAAAGCGAGGCAGATGTACAGAAATGTTTAATTAAATAACTGAAGGCATTGTGAAGGCATTTTAAAGTTATCCTCCATCCAAATGAAAGGCATTCCATTCCTTTAATGAGTGTAATGATATGCAGCACAAAGCAAAAGAGCCCGATTAAATCCAGATTTACCAGTTCTTTTGTTATATCGCAGAGTACTTACTCCTGGTTCATATGCACCACAGCCTCTAGGGTGGTATAGCCAGCAGCTGTGAAGTTATCCTTGTATCGCTCCATTTTAATGGCTTGGAGCCAGTCACCGACAGAAACCACCGCCGAGAACTCGGGGGAGCTGGGATCCAGCAGGGCTGTGCTAGGTCTGGATGCGGAACAAGGAAAGGACAGAAACAATGTGTCAGCCGGATCAGGAATGACAAACCAGTGCTTGGTGTCTGCAACACTTATCCTCAATGATTAGGGAAAGTAGGGGCAAGACGCTGCTGCACCCAGCAAAACCAGCGCCTCTCTGCACAGCAACGTACATCAGCGCCAGGAACTCAACAAAATGCAAAGTAATATGCTAATTTTTGCAAGAATTAGTTTGATTTGGGTTTCTATTTTTGCTTTCAGATCTCTGAACCATAATGTCACTTGCAATTTCCATCTCTGCTGCAACCAAGTTGTTAGAAAACGCTTTTACTTCAAAAACCCAAAGAAGATGGCAATGCTGGAGGGGTTCAGCCTGCTGGGTCCGTACCCCACAGGCAGCGCTGCAAGGCCGGGCCAACCCTGCGTGTGTCAGCCCCCAGCTCTCAGCTACAGAAACACCCGAGGAACCCAAAGGCACTGGGAGCTCCTGACCCGCCAGACTGGTTCGCAGGGCAAAACTCAGGGCGGGTTCGGATAAATCCTGTTTCTAGCCAGGTTCCAGGCAAGCTCAGCGCATTCAATCAAACTCGGGACAGCGGGGAGTTAATCCCCTCTTTAATCAATCCATTCCTGACCGGCGTGTGCCAGGAGTGGCTGAGTCCTGCGAGCTTTGATCTCTCTCTGCACGCTGGAACGTGCTTCTCATTCTCCCTTGCACAGATTTGCAAATAATTTTTTGTTTTATAAAATTTGCTTCTCTTGTTCATACCTAAGTTATCATTTCATGTATATTATAAATCACAGTTTCATTAAATCATTATGAATTAGTACTATCTAACCCAAACAATTATCATGTAGCAATTTCTCTGCAAAGGCGCATCGCCAGAGATTAGGTGTGCAATAGCATCGCTGTGTCCTGCCTGAGGCACCAAGTACGTGCTGGTAACGCTCAGTGCAACTCTGCTGCTCTACCAACACAAGACCGATGATGGCAACCGAGTTAGGCACTATTATGTTTCGCACATAAAGTCCTATATTAATAATCTTATGTGCATATTTGAAACTCATATTCCAAAGAGGAGAAAACCAAGTATCTATAAATAACCATGAATATGAAATGACTTCGAATAGGCTATTAACTTACATACATACACACAGAACAACCTTGAAGGGGCTATTTATTAGCTGTTGTAAAATCTATATATTACAAAAAAAGCCTTGTGAGTTTGGAAGAAAGCAAAATGGGGGAGTTCACACTATGGTTCTCAAATCAAATTACCACAGCAGAACATACTGTGATTCTCACCATGTAAATTATTTAAATCTCAGGGGTGGATATATTTTTTGCCAGGATACCAATGCAATTAGGGCAATCTGGAAGATATGTGGTGGCAGTGGCCTCACAGGGTTCACAATCCCCCTCCAGATAATGTACACTGTAAGCAAGACTCACAATGGGACCTGCAAGTTTAAAAATGAAAGTAGCTTTTTCCAGGGTCTTGTTCTGTTGGAGGCTGAAACCGAGCCTCTGTTACGCTGTCACTGATTCAAGATGCTTAATTTTGTGTTGCTCAATAGATATTTTTGTACCTTCCCTTCTACTGAAAAATATTTGCCCATTATATTCCTGCTAAGATTTTTTTTCCATCTTTACTGCAAACAAATTTACCTGACAAAGCAAAGCCATTTGTAAAAAACCAGAAGAAACCCGGTGTAAACTAGTAAAGCAGTATTTACTTCAGCAGCGTTTCGCCAGCTTAAACAAACTGCTGATCTGTCTCAACAGAGGTATTTGGGTTTTACCCTTGACGCGGTTTTCTGTGTATCACCCTACAACTCTGGGAGGTTCCTTCCCGCTGCACGTACCACGTATGCCATGCTTAGCAAACAAAGCAAAGCACAAATGTAATGCAGGATCCGTGGAGACACGAAACTGGCTTTCCACAAAATTAACTTCAAATTCATATAAAAATTAATCCACACCTTCCCAATGCCTGCAAGGCGTTGGCTGCAATGCCATAATGCCATAATTGCAAATCCTACACAAATCTAGGGTTTATGAACCTTGATGATGTACTGTTCCTGCAGAAAACCACATCGCTGCTGTTAGCTATGCTGCATTACGGCTACCCCGGCAAGCGCTTTCAGCAGGGGCGAGGGGGAAAGCCGCAGCAAACCGCCTTCAAACAGAGCTTGCCTGCATCAGGGCTTCTTCGGGGAGGGCATAAGACCGTGCTATAAACCCAGTCAGAGTTGGTGTGAGACAGCAACTGCTCTGCTCTTCCAATTTTCCTTCTCATTCCCTGGGGGAGGAGAGCCTGGGGTGCCCAGAGGGGTTCAGCACGACCCCTCTGCTCTCCTCCCCGGTGCAGCGCCTGCTGCTGAGCCTGGCTCTGCACGGTGACAGCACATGCTGTAACCCCAGCGCAGAGGTTCAGGGGACGTGCAGCTTTGCCTGTCATCTCCACCGTGCTCCCTCGTACATCATCACCGCAAAGCACAGCTGACCTGGAGCTCTCGCTGCCTGTCCTCTTCAGGCTGTTGGGGTTGCGGATGAGTTTGTCCAGCATGTTGACGATCTGTCCAAATTTAGGCCTGTCACTGCGCTCCTTCTGCCAGCAGTCTAACATCAGCTGATGGAGAGCAATGGGGCAGTCCATTGGGGGTGGCAGCCGATACCCTTCTTCAATGGCTTTTATAACCTATAAATGGCACAATTAGGAAGACATTAGAGAACATCAGCCATGACTCATATCTACCAGCTGAGTGTCATTTATCCTAGGGTGACCCAAAGTATGGAAACAAATCCAAAATTAAGTGAAACAACATGGAAAATTGCACTCAGGCTCAGGCAGCTGGTGGTCTCAGAACTGCCATTTCTCCTCAGCAATTCAAAACTAGAAGGGTACAGCATCCAAAGCTGACATCAGATGAAGCAGGGCAGTGTATCACAACAGATCACACAGGATATAGGGGTGACAAAACAGATAACGTTAGAATTAAGCAGCTATCCATGTTGGCCAGAGGGCTGGAGAAGCAATAGCTCTACAGCAACTCTTTAGTACCTGTCTGGTTTAGGTGAGATATGTTGAATTTTCCCCATCGTTTTTAGGGTACAGCAGACCACATCCTGCACCCCCTCTTCCTGGGCTAGCTCATCTCTGTCTGCAGGACAAGCCTTGTAGAGAACCGGTTCTCTCACTACGCTCTGAACCAAGAACTGCAGAGATGTGAACCCTTTTTGTGCAGGTTTATCAAGAAAGTTACAGAAATCCAACACAGCAGCTTAAGTACACGTTTCATATTTCACAGAAACCAGAAAAACACATGAGCCGAAGCCACTTCAAACCCTGCAAAAATTGCTCCAGAGTTCGTTACTCTGATGGCTTCTTAGCTCTCTCAGGAGAACGGGATGTGACCAGGACTCAATTCTGACATGACAGGGACGTCATCCAGAAGCCTTCAGATCTTAATTAATCGATATGACTTTGCTGGCAGGATTTATCACGAGACTAGAGACCAGGAGACCAGTAAGAGTGAATTGTACTGAATTCTCTCTTCTGGTCTTGTCCAATTAGTGCTAAAACCCACTGGGAGGACAGAGCAAGGGATATACTTGCACTGTTAGCAGCTATTCTGTGACCACAAACTAAGTGCCCCTCACTACTCCAGAAGGTATGAAGAGCCTTCGGTTCAACAGACACTGGGGATTAATGCAAAATCCACTTCTGTGCTGTGAAAGGCACCGCTCTCCCCATCGTTACGGAGGACAAAAAGGTACATGTCTGCCATGTGCTAAGGGGACACAGATGGTAACAGTAGCTTTCACCACTGCCCTGCTCCAGACAGCTCCACGGCAGGGCCTAGCCCCGCACACCGGCATGCTCCAGCCTAACACCAGCTCTGCGGGCGCTGTGCTCATCTCCACTGTGTGTGTAGACATGCCTGATGTAACTCAGACACTTCTGGTGTTTTATTTTCTTGCTAAGTCTTGATGACTTCCTGTTAGCAATGGAAGGCTAGATTGGGTGCCAGAAGAGACATTTCACATCAGAAGGAAATTAAAATTATATCCCCTGTTTAGATTAAATGCCATCCGCATCTAGACACTCTTTGAAAATATTCAGCTCCACATAAGAAAGCAGATGACTTGTAAAATGACTTAACCACTCCCATGCCCATACATTCAGATGAGTATTTTCTTCTTCCTTTATATGTTTGTAAATCCCCTGGGAAAAGAATTATGGATCATCTACGCCTCACTGTCACTGGGATATTTTTTTCCCATTTAATAAAAATTCTATTAGCAAAAGCTGTTATTAGCATTATTATTAAATACTCTTCTGGAATAGCAGTCATTGTGCATGCTCCCTCCTGGAATACAATGAAGTAGTCCAGATGGTACGGTTAAACAGGACATGCATAATTTAAGAATGGTCATTTAGGAAAGCTGCCTTTTAATGTTCTCGGGGGGCAGCTATGCAATTGTCACAAGGATGCTCTGACTGATAGCCAGAATTGGATTTCATATGTGTTGGTTTAGATATCCTGCAAGAAATAAAATTGTCTGGAAGTATTACAAGCGTACTGAGGCCTGAAGAATTAACTACTAATAGGAAGCCCTATTAAATTCAAGTGGTTTTTCTTAAAGACTTTCAATGAAGTTGAGATTTAATATCAACATTCAAATCTTCTCTTGCTTGACAGTATTATGAGCTGACAGTTTAAATACATTAATTTCCCCTTTACTCCAATCCTCTTACTTTAATTGCTTATATTTTTTCTAAAACTGAAAAGAAAAAAAAAAAAAAGGAAAACTGGCACATGCACAAGCTACAGACCCTAAACCAAGAATCCCTTATTCCCTGACCATAGACCAGGTATTCAAGGAAGTCTTAGTTGCAGAGAGTTTTCCTGAGAAAACAGGAATCTACGACTTTCAGTATCCTCTTAAAAACGCAGGGTAAATGTCATATATCACAATTGGCATGGAAACACATCAGCAGACATCTAAGGACAAAGCTAAAGGCATGAGGGGAAAGGAAGAGGAAGCATAGAAGACTCACATCTTGATTGGACATATCCCAGTAAGGTCTTTCTCCATAGGACATCACTTCCCACATGACGATGCCATAGCTCCACACATCACTAGCCGATGTAAATTTACGGTAGGCAATTGCCTCTGGCGCAGTCCACCTGATGGGGATCTTGCCACCCTGTCACAAACAGAAAACCACAGGCTGGTGAGTCACTGACCCAGTAATGTGCATGGCTGACACAGCTCTACATTACCATTAACATACAAAAGGTTGGCTGTACACAATTCCAGAATCCTTCTTAAAAAGACATCCACTTTCTCTTTTTCTTGCCATAAAACTGTCAGATCCGACCAGGAGGCAACGCTGCCCATCTGTTTTCTTTAGTCACAAGGAGGCAAACCAGTAAATTGTTCAATGTATTTTTATCAGCCCTTTAAGAGATCTCTGCTCAGGGCAATGCTGAAGCATGAGAACAAGTCAGGGGTTTTACAAAGTATATATTAGAGATTCAGTTGACAAAACAAATAAGTACATGCTGTTAATTACTATTTCCTTGCTTGCTTGTCTGACCTGTTTGGCCTGTTTCAGAAAAATGGGATTATAAACGTTTTGCTTTTCTAAAAGGTAAAATAAGGAGAGGATAAACCAGGAAGATTTATGAATGCTGCGGTGTTTCCCACGGGCAATACCCAACTCCTACCAGAGATGTAAGGCGGCAAGCAAGCCTCTGGGCTCTCCCAGTCCCCGTGGGAGGAGTTCAACACCAGACTGCCATACAAGGCTGCTTTTGATACCTGTTGGAAAGAGCTGCCTCTTCTTACAATACTTCTTTTTAAACAAGTAAGAATGCTTGGACAGCTGATTTGGGCCACTGAGGTCCTGCACTGTTTTAAAAGGAACCCTCTCCATCCTGTTTATCTGATTTTTGCCTTAGGTGAGTGATCCCAGGCCAGAGATTTCTCCTTTTGTTTATGCTAATATGCAAGGTGTTTTTAATTGAGTTTATGGTTTCCTGCAGTTTCATCTGGGGAACAACTTAGGCTGAACAAAGGTTTTGGGGTTTTTTTATGCTTTTCTGATTAAGTGTATTTTAGTAGGATTTTTTCTCAGCAATCTTCTATATAGTTTTAATCCATAACTGAGTGTAGTGAGTGCATACTTAATCATTTATTGCTGTAATGTCTCAAGTGTTTAATATGTATTTGTTCCAAAGCCAAGTGAAATCAGAAGAGGTCCTTCTCCTGGCTTCTTGGGCCGTTCCATCAGGCCCTTAGTGAATCAGGCTGTAGCAGTATGTGCCTTGTGAGGCTGTAGGATGCTCCCACTTCATTGCCTTATCCCACTAATAGGGAGCAGAACAAACTGTTCTGTTAAAAAAGGATGCTTTAAAAATTGTCTCATCTCTGGCTATGAAAAGGCTGTACTCCTCGTTTCAGACACAGATGCATGGGCACTGCTTGTACGTGGCTGTCATTCTAAAACTTGTCAATAAGCTCTTTTTCTTTAGCTGCTCGAGTACAGTGGAGTTCATCCAAATTTTCCTGATCCTTCATTATTGATACCAAATGAAGACAATGCACTGTAAAGCAAATGTCATTGATTCCCTGTAGTTTACTCTTGAGAGCAAACATAATACTGTATCTCCACCCACTAAATTCAAAGGGAAGCTTTTCAATCATTTCTTTCTTGCCCTTGTGTGTTTGTCTAAACTTTGATTTCCCTGAATACAGCTTTTCAGACCTCTGCTTCTTCTTCTTCCACTTGCCACCCCCATGAATGAGAAATACCAAGGCTGGCCAGCATTTTATTACTGCATGAGTCTATCCTTCCCTGTAATGATCTGCGAATCCATTAAAGGATGAGTGTTGGGATTAAACTGCAAAATCTGAGTGCTGCAAACAAACTGCACTAGGGAGAACAGATGGAGAATGGCAGATATTTAAAAACGAAGAAAATAAGCAATTAAAAAGGAGTCTTTATAAACTCTGGGGTTTTTTTTCTTTAAGCACATGTTATCTACAGAAGTACTGGTACAAGGGTCGGTAATAGTTAGGGTGTTGTTTTGTAGCCAGAAGTACCTGAATTAGTGCTACTCCACATGCAGCATTTTAAAATGGCTTTAGAAAAATTACTTAACAGTAGGATGCTGAAATATATATAAAATGAGAAAAAAACCCCAACAAATGGGGATACCACCCTCACACTAAATTACTTAGGTCAAATTTGTGATGGGCAAAAGTGGATTTATCTTTTTGGGTTTTTTAAGCGGCATATCTACACTTTCTGTATCAAACCTCAGAGGGACTAGCCACTTGGAAATCATTATCATGTCTCTAGGTTCAGAAGGAATTAGCCCAAGCTCTAATTTCTGGCATCAGATTCCTGTCACGCACTCTAGCACACTGAAGGAACCGAGGAATGCATGGGTTGCATCCTCAGAGAAGAAATACTGATGCAACAATAACACTACATCAATTTATACTAGCTATGGACTCTGGGCCAGTGTTTATTTTTAGGTTGTGATACAGGTTTTCACTTGTGAGTGAGATTATTTTAAAACAAACTATTTTCACCTCCCACACAGTCAGACAAATCCAATATGTAGGCAAGAAAACCCACTGGACATTTCCTTTCCCTCCTCACCCGTGTGGTATAAGCTGCTTCGGGGTCATCTTCCAGGACCCGGGACATGCCGAAGTCAGACACTTTGCAGACCAAGTTGCTGTTGACTAGTATGTTTCGAGCCGCGAGATCCCGATGCACGTAGCTCATGTCAGACAGATATTTCATTCCTGAGCCAATGCCACGAAGCATCCCCACCAACTGGATGACTGTAAATCTACCATCGTTCTTCTGCATATGGGGAAAGGAAGAAAATCACAGAGCATTAAGCTAAAAGCTCCATTACTGCCACTGCTGAAATGGGCAAAAAGCGTATCTCTGGATTCCCATCTTCTCTCAATAAAACGCAATCTTATTTCCTCACTCTCCTGACTAGTGTCAGTTTACACCAGTAAAGTGAAAGCCCAGAGGTTTTGTCACAGCTTCCAGTGATGCAGTATCCAGTTTGCAATGAATCTGGTTTTAATGAGTCTACAGCACTGTAACGCTTTAAAAAATGGAGCATATCACAACCGTTTCCATTAAACATGGATTATTTAAGGCTCTACTATTTTATTTATATTATTTATTACATTTAGTCTACAGTCTTCCACTTTAAATTTATTTTCGATAGGAGCAACACCAGAAAACAGATTTTTCCCAAGTACAAATAATTTCTTTAAAAATGCTGAATTTTCAGTATCTCTCTGAGGAATGAACCAGAATGAAAACCAGAAAATGTATCCCATATAAAATCCTCTTATCTTACCCTGAGGAAGGCATCCAAGGAGCCATTCTCCATGTACTCAGTTATGATCATTACCGGTTTACCTAGAGTTCGCAGAAAGAAAAACACAATTCCTTGATGAACACCGATGTTAATGGGATAAAAATGGGTTGCACATGATTTTACTGCCAAGACACCTGGCTTACACAATCTAATTTAATTTGAAAAGCGCCAAGCTTATGTCTCAGCTGTGGGGAGCAAGAGAAGAAATATTACAGGGCAGAAACATTTAAAAGGCCCATCTGGAAGATTAACCCTTTGCTGGACTCATTGACACGGTTTTTAACTAAGGTTGCTCCTGTTCTCTAAGGAATACATGAATTGATAATTGTGAACAAAGAGGTGTTCAAACTTGACAAAAATCCTTAGTGTAATTAAACTGCTTGCAGAAAGCCTTCCACTCTCTCAAAATGGAATTTGCAAATGCTTTGGTCTCTGACTCTTCCTAAAGATCAATGCTCTGGGCAAGTTAGAAGCTGTCAGCAGCTACACAAGGTATTCCAAGACAACTGGATTCAAGAATGCAAAATGCAAGCTGTTCCTCTCAATGTCCTCTGTCCCAAATTTGTATCCTATGTCTCTCGTTATTTATAAATGAGCCAAAGCCATTTGCCTCATGAAGTCAACCACCAGCTAAATGATTCAATGAATTGTGTCATATGTGGGCCATAGTGCTTCAGGAGCACTCAGTTTTCCATGCTGCAATACAGAGAGCCAAACTGGGTAATCTGAAGAGAAATTTAATGTAACGTCAGGGACACTGAGATGCTTTCTAGGCACTCTCCTGCCTAAAACAACAGCAAGTACATAATGTTTGAAGTTGTCTTTAAGAGCTTTACAATGTCATACAACGCTGAAACTGAAAACATTTAGGTACAAGCCCTACTAATTATTTCATGAGTTAAATCATCCTGAATATTCTGCATCTATTTGCAGAAATAGGTCCAGTATCATCTCCATTCTAAAAGTGAGCAATGGGAGATGTAGAGAAGCGACTTATCAAAGGTCAAATGGCAAAAGCCAGGTCCTAAGGTGAGCACTGGTAAGCCCACCTGAAGTCAAAGGAGCACCTCTGATCAGCACCAGGCTGGCATGGCAACCCTTCCTCCCAGTTATGCTTTAGCTATAGGAACTATAGAGTTTCTTCCTAAGTAGTAAGATAGTGTCCCACAGTAGCTCTGCTTTCATACTTACTGGAGCATCTCTGAATAAGGGAACGTTATGGGGAAAGAAGTGGTCAATGGACATGTCACCTAGTCTGTAGATAGCTCAATAGCTCTGGCAACAGAGGTATCAGAACTAGTCAACTTTTCCTTGCCTCTGTCACCAGAATCTGCTCCAGAACAACAAGCTATGAAAATTACTGTACCATGAAGTGCTGCAGCAGTTTCCCATATCACTTCTACCTCAGTGCACTTTTCACTAAGATATTTTTCTCTCCATTTCTCAGGGATTTCTGTTTCTGAAGTAATTTGGGGTTGGTTTTTTCCTTTACTCTAAGGACTGTACTGAAAATTTTACATCATTTCAACTAAGCCAACACATATGTGCGATACATCACTCATTTCACTCATCATTACACATCTCACCTTCTCAGTCACAATTTATCCTCTGCATGCCTTTTACTACTGCAGCTTCTCCTTCCCCTCTGAACTGATATCAAAACTCACTCTGTTTTGTCCTACACAAATTGGAATGCCCATGAAATGTCCATCAGGCAGCTGGAAAAATCCCTTCTGATTTGCATGAACACAGCAAAGAGGTGACAGTATTGCATAAAGCAAACTGCTGTGAAGAAGGGCTCAGTGACCTTGGCTGAGTACTTGCACCCTTAAGGAAAGGGACATCATTGTCCTGCTAATTCACCTTTGCAAAATTCTTTGGTAGAGAGAGGAAACACCAAATCTGCATATGTCACCGTTTCATTTATCCTTTGCAACTGTGACCGGAACCCTTCCACTGAACAAATACAGCTAAATGAGTTTTAATTAACCTTCCTCAATCAAAAAGATACTATGTCAACGTAGAAAGGAAAAAAGGGAGACTCTTCCAGTGCATTAACATGCAATTTCATTACTCAGGCACTTCTTCGGCAGAGGAGGGGGATAGAGGGAGAAGTTACCATCAGTGAGTCAATTATTAAAGTACTTGACTAGCAGCCAATAATGTATTCATGGCTTTTTTGCTGCCTCTCTCAACCCCCATCTACACCACTATTTATCTCACATTTTAATTTTCAGTTTATTAAATGCATTCATTTATCACAGCACTCAGAACACCTATGGAGAAATTGAGATAAATGTCTCCTTAAGTAGCCCCGTTACCAAACACACCAGCTCTGAGGTAACCACGCTGGCTTGCTGCGCAGGCATCGCCCACTGCGAGTCAGGCAATGAAATGTCCTCGGGTCAGGCTATCACTTCCTCGCTGAAAATTTCAAACCATTTTAATTCAGTGACAACTGCATTATGCAAATGCATACAGTCATTTATAACTGCTAGAGCTGTAACAGCTCAGGGGTTTCCAGCCTCAGTGGGGTTTCAACACAAAGATTCCCCCGTCGCCTTTCTTTTACAGAGCTGCTAGAAAAATCACTGCCTGTAGCTGGAAAAATCACTGTGGCCTGACCACAACCCCCCAGTTGTAACAACAACAACAAGAAGAGAAAAAGTGTATCAGACCTGCAAAATTTACACAGAGTACTGTCTTTTAATTTCAGTTTTGAGGGAGGCCCTCAGTGAACCAAGGGCAAAATTAGTCTGCACCCCTGCCTTCCCTGGAGGAATTTGTCTTGAAAAAGCAAACTGCAACACACTGTATGAGCCATTTTCAACAACTGTGAGAGAAGGCAGGCTAGGAGAGGGAAACACAAATGAGCAAGGGTAAGATTTCCAGAAACACAAAATGTAGAGTAAGTGTCCAGCTCCCAGCAACATCCAGGAGGGACAGGGATTTTCAATGGTATTCAAGCCTTTGACAACCCTCTATGGGTTCTGGTAATACTCTATTTTTTAACTTTTCACCCATATCTAATGTTAATTCCTTACAGCAGTAATACCCTGTGTTCATGTTCATCATGCACACTGTTGGCTGCAGATGGTAAGCTTCACAAATGTCACCCTTAACAGCAGCTCATGGGATCAGTCTGCTTTCTTTGCTACTCTGAGCTCCTTCATCCAAAGGATCTTTTAGGATTAATGATCAGTGCCAGGCTTTGCCAAAACACTACCTAGAGCAGTTGGAGCAGTGGAACCTTCTCAAGCTAGACCCAAGCACGTCTGTCTCACAGGTGTATTTTCAGTTCTAGCCTACAAACAGCACCCAGCAAGCCCTGCCATTCTGTTTCTAAGGCAGGGTTCCTGGCACAGTGAATACTAACAGACTTTTAAAAAACCCAACAAACCAACTAAACAAAAGGATCAGCCAGGTAAATTCTGCAGAGTGATATTATCACATCTGTAAATCAGAAAAAAACAAATAATCAAGTTTCAGACTAAAATAGCCTACTTCATTTCAAAGGCTCGCTCCGTACATCTGGGCTTTGTACCTTAAACATATGACTGTGTAGTTTTGTTTTGGTATTTTTCCCCCAACCATTTAAAATTCTTTTCTCACCATCTGCTTTTGCCTATCCTGTAACAATCAGCTCAGTCTAGCAAAGATGTGAAAGATGCCTGCTTGGCATAGCAAGAAGGGCAAAAAAAAAAACCACAAAACCAGCCAACCCCTGCAGTATTAATTCCCCCTACAAAATCTCGTACAAGCTGCCTACAGATAGAGTATCAGTTGAAACCATAAACCCATTTATAGCTGACAACAAGATTAATGACTTGTCCTGCACTGATTTCCTCCTATTAGCTATCAGTGGATCTGTTCCATCTGTCATTTCACAGGAAAGAGGGTAAAAAGAAAAAAAACCCAAAAAACAGCACACACCATCACAGACTTAATTTCTCAGTCACTTCCAAATTGGCCTTGTCATGAAAATGACCTACTTACATTTAGTAACTACACCTTCCAAGTGGATGATATTGGGGTGGTCAAATTGTCCCATGATGCTGGCCTCACTCAGGAAATCTCTCCTTTGTTTTTCAGTGTAACCAGCTTTTAGAGTCTTGATAGCAACACAGATCTCTCTTTTTCCCGGTACTTTGAGACGTCCACTGCATACTTCACCAAATTCCCCTTAAGGAAAAAGGTACAAGGTCATGAACACGAAGCATGCACTTGTGTTGTCAAACTGTTATGTCACTTAATTTGGGGGAACTGACACACATAAATCATAGGATCACGTATTTCCTAAAAGCACGTTTAACGTCATATTTACAGAAAAAAAAAAAAGCAAAAGTTCTGGCACTTACCCACACCAATAACTTTTTCAATCTTTATGCAGGAGGCATCAATTTCTTTGGCAAATTCCCTCACAGCTTGGTTTGGATCCTCATATGTAAAAGGATCCACATATGTTCTAACACCTGCAAGGCAGAAATGTTTTATTTGAAGTCACTGATCTACATGCTGCTGAACACAGAACATATGAGACTGAAGCCTTAATGATATACAACAGCAAAGAGAGTGTACAATAAAAATGCACTGTAAGCCAGGAATGACTGATGAAGGAAGGACCTAATGTATTTTTCCCCCGATGTGATTTTTTAAATGTAAACATTTAATACTTCCCAATATTGATGTAAGGAATAGGCTTTTGCCAGTAAATGACCTTCACAAATCACTGCCATCACTAAGAGGCCAACAGCATGTCTATGCACCTGTGAGACTAAAACACATCACATTTCCCTTTTGGGAGCCAAGAAATTCCGAGTGCAGGACCTAAGTTTGGTACCTGGATGATGGAGATGAAAGTAACAATAGGATTCAGTCTTGGAAGAAAGGCAGCAAAATTCACATTACCTTCCCTGCAGGATTGCCTTAGCAGAGTATTGTGGAGAAAAATCATGCTAGCACCTGCCAAGAGCAGATGTCTTGCAGTGCAATGAACAATGGAAAATATTAAGAAACTTTCTCCTGTCCATCTCCTCAAAAAAATTTTACCCAGGTATTTCTACTCTCCCTGTTAGTAAAGTGCATAGTTTTGAAAAAGGATATTTGCAAGAGAGGAAAACAAAACCATACTCATCTCAAGAGCAATGTCATCCTTTTATTTCCCTCGCATCAAAACATGGGACATGTTTTATGAACCGAATAAAAAAACCCAAACAGGACTAACTCTTACCTTGGTTCAAGTGTTTCTCCTCATCTGCCTCTTGCTTAGCCTTACTGTACTTACTGCGCCTGTCAGAACAAAGAGGAGCGCTGCAGTTCAGAACAAGCATCTTACTTGAGACAAGCTCAATCTTGACCTGCTGAGACTTGAGCTGCTCGCACTTGCCCCGACCTGTGCTCGGTGGTTCCCCTAGACCAGCCCATGACACAACATACACTTACCAGCGGGGCAGGAGACTCCAACTGCTCTAAGTATTACTGACATCAACAAAGCATCAAGGGAAACATAAATCTCTGTATTTGCATCTCGGCATTTAAACAAAGAAAGGAAAGCTTGTGTTTTGGACACTTTTTCTTCCAATGTATATTTAACCCTATCATATATAACACACATAACTGCAAAAGAAACAGTCTCTAAATGCAGAAATTAGGATGGCAGCAAGAAAAACCCGCGACCATCAAAAATGCAGATCAAAAGGATTCTGCTATTTGTTTTAATTGCAGTATAATGTGAAGGGAGCAACGAACTCCTCATGGCAGAGCTCCTCTACTAACCCTCTGAGTTGGAGACAATAGTGCAGTATGTCAATTCTACAGATCACTGTCACTATTTCTACCCCTACACACATTATACTGTACCCAGTTATGTAGTCAGTTAGCTCATCTTCAAACTTCAATAGGCAAGTGACATTAAGAAAAGGTAATCCAAGAGGTTACTCTGGTAGGGAAGACACTGAGAAGTCAGCTCAGACAATGTGTACTGGGATTTGATGGCACAGAGATATGATTTGAGCTTTTACTCCTCATTCATTGAAAGTCCAGAACCAGGTGTAAGAACAGACATGGCCAAGAGAAGAGGTCATTCTTGTTTACTCCTCAGTTTGCCTGTTCCCATGGAAGTCCAAGTCTCCTGGCATGCCAGACCCTGGTTAGCCAGCTGGCAGGAGCCTGTGCTGGAGTGAAGAAGAGGGAAGGCAGAAGGAGAAAGTAATCCAGGAGAAGAGAAGGCAAGACTGGCACAGTCTGCAATGCGCAACCCACTGCCTGGAGTGGGCCAGGAGACAACCAGGTCTGTCACGGACACTGGGGTGAGACCAGCTTAAAAGTCTGAAAACAGTGAATGGGTAGAGGGGGAAAATGGGAGTGGGTAAGAGGAAGACTGATTGGAGGATAGGAGTTAAAAGGGGTCAAAAAATCACCGACAAGAACACGTGACCGAGGGCCTTGCTTGCAGCAAATCTTCCCCTATCATATATAACACCTGCCGTCAGCAAAACACTTCTGCCCATTAGCAAAAAGCATCTCACTTCCCACTGTGTGCCTGGCCTGCGGGGAAGGACAGCTTTCCATCGCTGTCAGCTGAAAGCCATTCCCAGCCTTTATCTCCAGAGTCTTTTAGAGCTGGGTGTTAAACACACCATGCCAACAATGAGATCTATAAATTACCCATGAGACAGACAGGGAAAAAATATTCCTGTTTGACGTGTGAAGACTACCTGATCTTTGATCCAAGGCCCTCAGCTCCCAACACCACCAACAGGACTTGTGTTCAGACATAAAGAGCAGGTACTCATCCAACCATAAATGGTCAGGAGCCTTGTTTCTTGATGAAAGTCAATTAAACACAGAGGGATCCAATTCACAAGAAGAACACTATTAAAAACCACACACTAGATTCAAACAATTTAAACCATTTATTTGCCTGAAGACTTACAGCACTGGCATAACAGAGCTGAGCTAATAAAAGGAGTATGTTCTGCTCCCAGTTACTGAGCTGGGCAAGAAGTAAGAGGCAGCAGAAATCTCACTCAATGCCATACGGAACCAAGTCAGCTATGGGGACTGCAGAGATGGTCTCAGGTGTAATAAACTTCTCTCAGAGGAAATAAAGGGGGGAGGGTGGGAAAGGATCCTGCATTTTAAGCAGGACCTCAAACTTATTTTATTAATGTTCAGGCACAGATGGTAAATACAGAACACAAACAGACTTTGCATGAAAGCATTTTGAGTAGGAAAAAAATGCTCTTGATCTTATTTTTAAAAGTACAAGCACTCTAACAACAGATTAAAAAATAACCCTCCCCCACCAAAACCCAAAGACATGCAAAAAAGCAAAGGGAAACAAAGGGATTACTGTTCAAGCAATATAATTGCCGCTTATTAACTTTAAATAATACCTTCCAAACTAACTACCTACTTCCACTTCTCCCGTGTCACCCGCTGACCTCTCCTGCTTGACTTGGGGCAGGACACTCCTGTCTGCCATTGTCCCCGCCAGCAGCCCCGGAGCCCCACGCCACGGGGCACACGGAGCACACGGGCCTGGGGCTGCCTCTCACCTGAGCGGCAGAAGGGAGCCTTTGTCCCAGGCCTGTCCCTGTAATTACAGGGATTTTGGTGGCGGTGATTAAATTGCCGGCATTCAGGAAGAGAACACTGAAGCTTTCAGAAACTGTGGGGGTCTGAGACACAGGCAGATCTACAGGTGGGGGCTGGTGATGAAGAGGAGGTAACAAGGAAGGGTATTAGCGCGCACTGAGGTGAAGCAGCAGGGACCTGGTGCCGCACCGCTGCTCCCACCTCCTCCTCCCCGAAGGGCAGAGGGGCTGGAGCTCAGGCACTGGGCTGGCAGAACACCTCATCCAAATCTATCAGCAAAGGGTGGGCAAACCCGTTCATCTGTTCACAGAGCAGAAGGTAAGTCACTCTATCAATCAGAACAAAGTCTGACAGAAACTTTGAGATGACCTGAGCATTCCGTAGGGCCATCTTACTTTCTCCCCACCCCCCAAAAGCTTTGAGAAAGCTTTGGCTCTGTTTCACACCTTCCCAAATACTTTACAATTCTATTTGAGATATTCCAATTTCAGTCAGCTCTCCCACAGGGCAGGGTTTAGAAATGCTCCCCCCACCTCCTGCACGCTGCACTACACGTGTGCTCATCTTAACCTCAGTACGTTTAAACTAACATTGAGGCTTTAAACTAACATTTTAGCTTAAACTAGCATTTAGTTCTCACATTGACACAAACGTGGTCACAGGACAGAGCCAAATACCTTGAACTGGCTGAAGGAAAAGTCCTTTGACAAATGCTGTTGTAAAGACGAGTTCTGGGAGTTGAGCAATGACTTGAAAATCTTGAATGCTAAATTACTATTAAAATAAGCCAGGGTTCAAAAGTGGGCACCTACAGCACGTGCCCAGTTCCCACGTTTGTGTGCAGACCGGCCATGTCTGCAGGCTAAAGCACAGCTCTGGTTGAACTGATACGACTTTTAGGTCACCGCTAGATTACAAAGCCTCCTCGTGGGGACTGTACGGACAGAAAAGTTTTTTCTCATCTAAAATCATTTTGGAACAAAGCATAATTATTTAGCTATTAACTGCTGGTGGTGTAGGAACATCACGAAATATCCCCAAAGCCCACACCTCTAAATGACATTAATAAAGTAGTTAAAATCATGAGAGTTATAGTGAATATTAAAGTAGATTCTGTTTATTGAGAGCTACTTCCAGAGAGCTATGTATTGAGGAAGGCTATTAATTAGCAAGTTACCATGCATTAGTATGCACAGAGCAGTTTCACTGTCCTAGTATTTCACTGATCTTGCTGTGCCTTTCCCCCTCCATGGCCTCTCTGAGACCTAGCAGTGCAGAGCTGCAGGACATCTCTGAACCCACAGCCACCCAGATACCTTCACCTCTATTCCCACTAGTGCCTGGACCAGCCGTTTGTCCCCACTGCCCAGCTCCTCTTTGTCTTGTCTTCGCCTGAGTTGAAGTCTTGTGGGCAGAGACAACTGAACAGATAGCCTGGGCGGTGACGAGACCTGCCTGAGTGCGCACCCGCACCAGCCAGTCTGTCAGCTACCTGGCTCCAGGCAGCCTTTCCTCTGACAGCTTTATGGCCGATACTAAAGAGAATCAATATGAGGGCAAGGGGTTGACATTTCATTTTCTAAAAAGTGATCCATTGAGGGCCAATCACCAAGCAGTGTTTATCAGCCTTGGGAAGTGACTTTTTTTTTATAGGGGGAGGAGGGGAAGGAATCATCTCAAAGCAGCTCGACAAGCTCAATTCTCCAAGGTGGCGACTCATAATTAGAAATCCAATGTATCCTGCTATCAATCCTGCCTTAAATAATAAAGTGATCAATAAAAGCAAAGAGGAGATTAAGTCATCAAGCTCAGTGATGCTATTTTCTGTTGCAATGGCTTTTAATAAACCTGTCTCTCGGCATTACATTTTCATATGTTCTGCTCTTCTTTCTTCTTGCCAGCATGGAGGCTTTGGGTTGAATACCCACAGAAAGCTCTAACAATGCATGTCTACTTTCTAGATATTACAATCATAGTGACTTAACTGCTCTTTAAGACAATCTAATGTAAGAGAGCAAATGAAAAGGAATTCGTGTACATTAATTTGTGCACATTTATGGCTGATGCCGTTAAACTGATCAACAGAGACCAACATCCTTAGATCCCAGGCTTCAGATGCAGTAATGATACATCCAGTTTTATGTCAGAATAGCACTGAAGCAAAATCATGATCTTAAAATGAGTCTGAACACGAACATGAAGACAGAGACACTCACACCATGTTTCTGCTACACTGTCCTCTCATTTGCAGGATTGCTCCTGATGCCTGGGTTGATTTTGGAAGAACAAGCAAGTACTTGGTAGATGATTATGGTCCTGCTCTGATGAAACAACTATCGATCCAGTCTGCTGTGTTACAGCATATGATCCTGACTACCAGTGGCTTCTGTATTACAGCCATATTCCCTCGCACTGGAAGGACTAACCCAAAAGAGTAATGCAGACTCACACAGACTAACACAAAAATCACAAGCACAGCCGACTGATGACTTAGTTCACAACAGTGCAGTTGTTTATTCCCTGTCTATCAGGAGTCAGTCCAAGAAAATCTACTGTACCCATACCCATTAAACTTAACTTCAAATTACTCTAACCACAAATCTCTAGTTGGCTTGCTTCTCAGTGCCAGTTATTGGACTCAGCTTTGCATCTGAAGGGCAAATAGAGCTGGAACTATTGCCATTACATCACATGCTGCTTGGTACTAGTGTTGAGAAGATCAAAGCTACATGGGAGAAGGCTTGTAATGCAAATGTACTGTTTATGATGCTAATCAAAGAATTTAGCTTTGTTTGGAGGAGACAAAAAGCTCCCTCATGAAAGAGAGAGGGGGGGAGAGAAGCTTAAGTTCTTACCTCCTGCTGATGACAAAGGCTGCAATGAGAATGACCACAAGAACAACACTGCCAGCCACTGAAACAAGAAGCACTGTGGGATTGGTACCATCGCCAATGATGGGGGAAGGAACTGGAAACAGAAAAGAGAGCATTAGTGTATGACACCCTCAAAAAATCAACCTAGGTAGCACTCAATGAGGCTTTCTGGCCTGTGAAGGCAGTTTAGATTAGCACTCAAATTTACTTTCAGGCCTTTATTATACAGTCATTTGACACAATTTTCCAACAGGGTCCTAATTAGCCAAAGACATGATGTTTGATAATTATTTGGGGAACCTCAGTTCACTGGGAACAAGGACTCTCTCTCCTTCTCTCCTTCAGTGTTGCTCAGAGGGTATAATGCCTATTTTTTTTTCTTTCTAATTGCTTTCCTCTCTTCTTTCCTCCTCTTTCTCTCAGTGGGGCCAGATGATCACTCCCCAACTGACACAAAGAGACTAAGTTATTTTAAAATGTCTTCCCTCTTCCTGCTGGATTGATTATTTTCAGCTGTTAGCACCCTGAAGGATGTTGCCACTAACTGGCATGGCATTACATTGATTTAAACAGAATAAAATAGGCTCAGTTACGTTGCCTTCCTGCCACCAAAAAGCAAGTATTTTGGGGGATAAATTTGCATGTTTCCTTGAGCAAAGTGAAAATATCGACTGACAACGTAATTCAAACACTGTCTTTATATGACTGTCTAAAGAAAAGTGAGCTGATATAGGACACCTAAGTGATCACAGAAGCACAGAACGTTTGGAGTTGGAAGGGACCTCGAAAGATCATCTAGTCCAACACCCCTGCCACAGCAGGATCACCTAGATTAAGTCACACAGGAACGCACCCAGATTGGTCTTGAATGTCTCCAGAGGACACTCCACAAACTCTCTGGGCAGCCTGTTCCAAGGCTCCATCACCTTCACAGTGAAAATGTTTTTCCTTACATTCTCATGGGACTTCCTATGTTCCAGCTTGGACCCATTGTCCCTTGTCGTATCACTGGCTACCACTGAGAAAAGCCTGGCTCCATTCTCCTGACACTCACCCTTTACATATTTATAGATATTGAGATCACCCCTCAGTCTCCAAGCTAAAGAGTCCCAGCTCCCTCAGCCTTTCCTCACAAGGAAGGTTCAACTCCCTTCATCAAACTGCTGGCCCTGCGCTGGACTCTTTCAAGGAGTTATGTCCTGGACACAATTATTCCAGATGTGGTTTCACCAGGGCAGAGTAGATACCAACAGCTTGAAAAGGGGAGAAACAGGGCTCTATTCTGCTGCAAATGAGATATCCCAAAAATGTGCAAACGTCGAGATTTACAGTAAACAAAACAGGTACATAAAGCTCTCAAGCACCAACAGCTTCTGAGTGTTTATAGGGTGCATGTCTCCTTATGCTACAGTGAGGTATCTTCACTGTTAAAACCTGGAAGACAGTGTATCCAACTAGATGTCTTGGGTCAGATTCATGGCATCGTTAACAATCATGCAGCCATGGAAGAACATTTTCCCAGAACTGACACACCACAGCCCAAGCAACCAACGGGAACTCCCAACTTACAGCTCAGTTACATCAGCGTGCTCTGCTCAAGGAAAAGAGAAAGAGATCAGTGGGCATGTCATTACCTGTGTTAGTTGTGAACTCAAACGGCCCACTGAAGTCTCCGTATCCTGCTGCTGTCCTGGCCCGCACGTGAAATACATATGAAGTCAGGGGGTTCAAGCCTTTGATGTCAGTATTCCTTGAGGCTGTCTTCACAATGCGATAGCTGCGCTCATTTTGGTCCTGAGAACAAAAGAACACAGCAGTGATCAAGTAAAAATGCCTTGCTGCACCATGAACTGTGGAACCCCACTTCCTTGCCAAAACTGTCATGATGAAAGAAGATGAGTAACAGTGATGGAATTCTCAAAATATGTCCAGAGGGCTCCTGCTGTCAGCCTTGCTCAATACCCCTAGCACTGCATGCTGCGTGGGGCTCTGAGCAAGCCAAAAAAGGATGAGGTGGTAGGTATGATGCTCATATATCACTGATTAGTTAAGAAATCACATAACAAAATCCTTTGGAAAATAGCCAAGCTTTCAAATAGGATCCTCATGATGAGCCACCACATTTTACTCACACATGCTGACACTTTCTTTCCTACCAGCCAGGAGCCATATAAAAAATACAAAAAATATAACAATATTTTTAAAAAGAAAATACTTAGAAAATGTCTTCTAGAAAGTTCAATCTTAGAAACTGATCAATTTTTGACTGGAAAATCCATCAGATACTGCAATAATCTAGGTTCTCTGCAAATCAGATGCCTTCTTTGTACATGTTAGGGAAGAAGCAAATAAGTGATTATTTTCACAAAAAAATAATTAGAAGCATGCATGTGCGTGTGAGAGAGAGTGTACACAAGCAATAGCAGGTAATTGTTCATTTTAGCAGAGAAACTTCAAAGAGACTAGCTCTTTTCATAGTTCCATACTTGAAAAGTTATTTGCAGGAATAACATCTCCCTCTAACTTGCAAAGTATGAAGAATGTAATTTTCTTTCCTTATTCTCTATTAAAAGCCATCCAGCCCACACTATCACTCTAAGCAGAAGCTATTGGCAAACAGATCTTATTATTATTACTGTGCTATATACATCATTAATACACTTCTGTCTTCGAAGCAAAGCTAATGTCTCACTTCTGCCCAACGTTATTGATTTCCATTACAAATAAGCTTGCTAGAAAAGCCTGGTTCCTAGGTAGGAAAACAGTAACAAAATAAACTCTCACCATACAGCTGCAAGAGCCTATGAGTCTTGGTCCTTAAAGCAGCCACCCAAGTGCATGAAATCCCTAGCTGGATTTTATTAAACTGAATCTATTTGGTTTCAAATTATTGAATCCTATCTGGAAGTAAACCACAAAGCTCTCCCCAAACCCCCCAAAAAATCCTTCTCTGTCCAGTTCCAAACATTACCTTTTCGTAGTACTTGACTTCGTATTCCAGGATGACTCCATTTGGCCTGTCAGGTTCCAGCCAAGCCAAGGCAACGCTGTGCCTTGTTATTTCTTTGGCCTGGATCAAAGCAATCGGGGATGGAGCTGCCACAAAGAAAACAAAAACTGTAAGTGATATTTTAGTTTTAATGAGGAACATATATTTCTAATTGTAACTTTCACAACAGAAGCGCTTTTAGAAATTGTATTTTTCCTGGAGTGGGGGGGGTGGGGGGCGTAGTTAGAGGCATTAAGTATCCATCCTGTTTTCTGCAACAAAATTGCATTTAATCTTCCCTAATAAATCAAGCCTGTTCTTTGATTCTGGGCAATATGAGATAGGCGGGTTCTGAAGTAAAAATACAGCTGTCTAAATTCTGCAAAGTTCACAATGCCCAAGTAGAAACTTCCCTAAGAGGTTCAGGAACTGCAGGATTCTGCAATTGTTTTGTCCTTTGTGAGGCACAGTGCACAGATTTGTTCTTTTGTTTTGGTCTACAGTGATTCTCTTCTTCCACCTCCTAAAATTAACTGATGCTACTTCATTAGCTATTTTCTTTACAGGAATGCTGACATTCCCAAGGGACCAATCCAGTTTTCTCTAAAGCTGAGAAAATACTGCCACTGAATTAAGCAAGACCAGAACAAAGCATCTTCAGATACAATATGAATCTGAATAAAATCTGAATTAAATACATATGAATCTGGACCCTCCCATGAAAACCAGAAGCTTGTATTTGAAGAGCCTGAGCCAAGTTGTGCTTCCTAACTTGTCCCGCTTATGCCCCAGTCCGTGAGCAATGCCTGGAGAATGGAGAAATGCAGCACCCAAGGGCCAGATTCTGGCTTTGATAGCTCCTTCCCAGCCAGAAGATATCAGAGATTGGCCTATTGTGTACCACACTGGCATCATCTGACCCTGTCCCACGTGGCGCTATACTGATGCGATGAATAGAAAAAGCAGGATTACACTGCCAAGGGTAAAGGCTGCGTGATTTTTGGAAAAACCCTACCTAGCAACAAGCTAAACTCAAAGATCCTTTAAACTGTATCTGTGTGCAGTAATAAGGGCTGCAACGAAGAAGATAAAGGAAAACATCTCATTGTGCACTCTCCACTTTCAATAGAGCCCCTGCTAATGCTGAAGTTCAGGTTTTTGACTGGCTGGAGGACAATGCATTCTCCCTTTGACTGTGATAGCAGCAGATTCATGGCTGTGCTAGGGGAATGGGTTTTCTGAAGATTTATGAACCTGGCTGCCCCTTTTCTGCTGTTGTGTTGCTGTGTGGTCACGTCTCTAGCCAGCTGTTATCAAGCTCTTTTGATGCTGACAATAGTTGGTATAAATGGTGGAGTCTCCAGGGATAAAAAGGGACATTCATGAAATTTTTAATCTTATCTAACAAAGCTGTCCTGTATAACCGAAGATTAGAGGTCTTCCAAAATTGAATATATTTCTTCTTTTGTTGCCTGAAGCTGTAGCCATGTTCCTCTTTTTCCCCCCATTCCCTTTCTTTTTGTTTCTTTTTCTACCCTTAACTTTGGGTCGACAATCCATTAAAACGGTAAGAGAGTAAAAAGTATACTTGAAACACATATCCTTGAAAACTACCGAGAAAGACAAACAAATAAAATAGTCACAATATATGAAAGGAAAATTGAATGTTGAAAGCTTCAAACCTACTTGACCATATCAGACAGTTCTGATGGAAGTGAAAATAACCAGTAGATGCTGCATAGTCACAAAAGGGTGTCTCCTCTTGATGTGAAACCATCAGGGAGCTGCTTCCCGATTTACTATTTGACAGTTTGGCATCTCTGTTAGAAATGCCTCCAGAACCTTTCTCTCTTTTTCCTTGTCTGTCTCTCACAAGCAAAGGCAAACACTGGATGACAGAGGAGACTATAAATACAGCCAACGGGGAGGATTCAGGTGTGCTCCACCAAGTTATGTCCGTGGCATGACTGAGGACCTGCTTAATAACCTCACGGCTCCTCCACAGACAATCAGACTTTATTCCCTTCCCCTCTGCAGCAGGAATACTGCTCAGCTAGTAATTCAGAAATCAGATCTGTTACCCGAAAACACACACACACACACGACATTACTGATAAACCAACTGGAAAGAAATCTGATTAGTTAATCGGTGCCTCATGCAGGGCAGACAGGCAATTCCTTTCACTGAGAATCTGTCACTTATGCTGGTCTGACCTCAAGAATTGCAGAGAGAAAGTTCACTTTCTTTCCTTTATCCTCTTTTTAACCTCCTTGGTTTCTCATTTCATTTCTGCGGGCATTTATATTGGAATTCAGTGAGTCCTTCAATAGTGGGCAGGTAAGTGCTGTATGAAAGCGCAATTCTTCTCTGCTGTAAAATGGCTATTTGCAGCAGTAGAATATATATTAACTACCTCTTCTTGTTGAAGATGTGTACTTTATACAGTTTAAAAACTGCTTCCTCTTGACTCTCAGAATGGACAGCTGATCTTAGGCACACACCATCCTGGAAGCAAGAACCTACTCCTGGCCTCCAGGACACCAAGAGGACTTGTACATCAATTCCTCTGTTACTCCTAGTCATTACAATTGTGAGAATGGCCCTAGTTATTCCTTCCTGTCCTTTATATGCAAATCCATCCAACTTAACTTGTAATCAATTCTTTTGTCTTTTATTCTGAAGATGAGCAATTTCTTCCCAAGCTTTTTTTGTTGTGACTGGACATCCTGCCTCTCCACACGTTATACAGAAATCTCAAGTGTGCTGAAGTCCAGCTACAAGATGAAGCACCAAAACTGCAAGTGATTGTCCAGGTGCTCTTTGACATCTCTGCAGCACAGACCTGCAATGGACTACGGAATAGGACAGTGTTCTTCTGTGGGTCTTGAGGAACTGGGCTCAGAAACCACTGGGAGCACTACTGTTATCCCACCACATGGATAAAATCCTCCATTACAAATTCCCTTTCACTTTTGCAAGTAGCCTCACTAATCGGGTCTGTTTGTGCCCTTGTTTTCCAGGAATCCTTGTTTCTTCCAGCTGATCTAAGCCATTGACAGCCTTCCGGAAGAACAGCTCTGGGCCTCCTCGGACATGTATTATCAGAAGGATATAAGATTCTGGTCAGTGGATTCTGGGACAAAGATGACATCACCACTGCCAGCTCATCATAGCAATGCAGGCAGCAGTTTCACCCCTCTGGGTGAGTTTGTGTAAAACATTTAAATTTAAATTTTTGTTCTTCTGCCTTTTGCCCTTAAATTGCCTTTTTGGGATGATCTGAAGATACACGGTGTAACAGGTTGTAAAATGAGGCTTTGATCACGAGCAGGATAAAAAAAGAGTCTTTCTTCTCTTCTATGTGCGTGGGCTACGTGTTCATTACACACACACATTCCTACAGAAAGCATACTGAGGACAGCTTGACCAAAAATAACATGCACAATTAAGATGCTCACAACAAGATCACATACTACGTTTAGAAGATGGGAAATCACTTTTTCTTTCACTCTTTGCACATCCCCCCTTCCTTACTCCCTGATATTTGGAAAGGCACTCTAAACAAAACCTTGCTTCTCAATCATCTGTGCTTATTACAACAGCGAGTTTTTCTGCCACGTGTGCACAGATCGCCCATGGGAAGCACCCGTTCTACCAGAACGACCCATTTCACAGGGAAGAATGATGAGGCATTTTGGTGTCTAAATAGTGGCCCCCTTGAACAAAAGCACCACGTGTAACGTTCCCTAGCTCAAAGCTCAGCAATTCCTCTCCCTTAAAACCCCTACTCCCTACTGATGCGAATGTTGCAATTTCCTTTTATCTACTTCCTCAATAACCTGCCATTAAACACCTACCAGTAGTTTTATTACTGCGTTTCTGAGCTCGTGGCCTACAGAGCGAAAGAGCACAGATGTACTACAAAAACTTCACCCAAATGCCATAAAGTTATATCCCAAGGCTAATAAGTGCTGAATTATAACGGTTTTGAGGCACTTTGAAGGATGGTAGAAGCAGAGTGTCAGTTTTTCATTACTGGTTCAAATTAGTGAAGGGGAGCAGAGGAAAAAAAAACCAAAACCAGGAAATAAATAGATGCAATAAAGTCTCTGACATGTAGGCACCCATGAGTGAAAACAGTCCTTTATAAAACTACAACACATGAGTACTTGGATATCAAAGATACACAATGCCCAGTATTTTAGTGAAGATGCCTTCTTAACCACAGCAGGGTTTACTTTCCACTCCCCATGATTTGAATTTAAATGGAACATGTTTACTCAAGGGGTCTTTCACTGATTGAAAAATATACCCACAGTTTGTACATTATCTCAGCTAAATTCAAATAACATATTTAAATTTAATTACTTGAAGCTTAGGGGTTTTCATGCTTTTCTTTTTTCCTTCAATTGCACACAACAACACTTATTTGTTCTTATCAATGGCTATGTGCTTTGTCAAGCATCAAAATTAAATGCTTGAAAGCACTAATGATGTTACTGTGATTAAGGGTTTTTACCTTCCAGGGTAGATACTAAAAGCCTGCTCCATTATTAATTACTTAAAAAAAAAAAATTATTCTGAGAATCTAACACCAAAGAAAATTCCTCTTAGAAATCAAAACAAGTCAATAAAAGACTTCTCTTAACTGGGACAATAGACATTTGAGGGAACCTGGCACATTTCAGGTTTTCTCTTTTAATATTTACCTTGTACTATTGTGGGTTTCTACATGGAATTTTGTAAATTAGATTATCAAATAATCTCACAGCAGGAAAAGGTTACACAGAGAACAAAATATGTTTTTAATAATTTCTGAAGGCAACATTCTCCAGGCCAGATTCTGGTAATTTTATTCATTTAAGAGCACAACTTACTCTACTAGCTGTCACACTGGCTTCAAATCAAGCCAAGGGAAAAGAATCCAGCCCTATTTAGTTACATGCATGAGAATAAAATTAAAAGAAAGAGGTTCTACCCTTGCCTAAAAATGGCACTGGTGAACTGGTGTTCAGTTCTGCTTCTCGTTGGACTCTTGGGCCTTTTACCCACTCCTCTCATCCAGGCAGAAATGGTCCATGACCCCCGCTTCTGAGTAACACCAGCCCTGTGCTCCGAGCCCTCCTGGCTAATGGCTTCCCAAAGGGAATGCATTTTAGGCCAGCCAAACTTCCAGACATATGCATGGCACTTTTTTTTTTCTATTATTCCCTCTGTGTAAGTGGAGCAAACATTTGTATTAGCGATGATTGGGCCAGGTTAGGACTTGGACAAGGATCTAGAAGTCTGATTGCTCAACTGAGCCACTGGAAGCCTCCCAAGACATTCCCAAGTCCTCTGTCTTCCCACCGTCTGCCTCTCCCTCCCCCAGGAATGATGACTGGCAAGGAACACCTCCCAGCTTAGAACCTGAGACGTGCCAAGATTCAGGGCAGCATTTTCAAGCTGTAGCATTCAAAGCAAAGACTTTAAATCTACACCACTGGAGTAAAGTGCCCAAGGTTATCCACCCACACTCGAAAATCCTGGCCGACGTAATGCGAAGCAGCATGACAGCTGAGCTTGGCCTCTTTCTCTCAAACCCTTCAATCAGCCATAATACTTCTCAACTAAACTTTCCCCCTTCTTAGTGGAAATTGCACTGCTTGGGAAAAGGACCAGCTCAGCCACAGGGTGCTCTCACAGGACACCTTTATCCCAAAATGACAGGCATGAGTGATCTGCCCTTTCTTTCCAGGTTTTGCAACCCAGTCGCTGCCAAGGAGCTCTGAGAAAAACAAGTGACAAGCTCTCCAATCTAGGGACCAGCTCACATCAGTTATGTTTGTAGCAATGTGTTCCTAAAGGAAGGGGCTAGAAAATTAGATTTTAAATATGGCATTATTGTGTTTTAAACATTTCCTCTGTTTTAAAGTTTTCATTTCTTGCCTCTCCCAAAAGAACCTGTGCTGCAAATCTTGCCAAACCACAAAACTGGCTCCAACTTGCATCAAATCAAAAGCTTGAAGGAAAACCCAGGCTGTTAGCAGCAACAAATAGTAGTAGTTGAGGACTATTAGAGTGTATTTTTAACCACTGTACTCCAGCTTCAGTTCTTAAGAGACATACAGTAGCTGTTGAGGATCCACAAAGAGCCTGTGTATTTTCTGGGGTTATGTTCAGGTCTGTGTCAGTTTTAACACAGACTACTTCAGCACACCAAAACTGCTCTAATTTAAATCAAACTAATTACAGGTGCTGAGGTCTGATCACGGTTCCCCATGGTTTACATCAAGAACTAGAATGAGATGGGTGATGAAGAATACTGCACACCCAGGAGATAGCTTGTTCCAGCTATTAATTTCTGAGGGCCAGGTCTTGACAGCAATACATTATTTTCAGGTAGTTTCAGTATATAGATTCTATAGTCTTGGTTTAAGGAAATCATAATGTCAGCTAATGCATTGCAAGTCTGGAGAAACTCCAAAGATCTGAATCTGCAACCTGCAATCCCAAACATTACCTTAAACAAGACGATATACATAGCATACATACATAGTATTTAGCATGAGATCTGTATTACAACTCAAGCATGGGATCTGTTTAGTCTGAGAGCTGCTTGTTTTCTTTCTGCTAGCTTGCTAAGAAATCCTGTTGGCATGTTCTGACAAGGATAACTTAATAGTTGCCAACAGAAACATGGCAGAATACTGTGTATTTCCTGTATGTATGAATGCCAGTTTAAAACAAACAGGAAAACAAGTCTTTCAGTTGGAAGGCAATTTATAAAAATGTCTGAACATCACATCCACTTAAAAACACCAGCACCATAACATTTCTAAATGCTTAAACTAGAATGATTAACACAAGAAGGGTGAACATACTCAGCGCTGTGAATTACTCTACGAAACTCTAGACCCATAAGCAATTTGTTAAGATGGGGAATTAGTCAGCAGCTGTCTGACCTGAGCGTGCTTGGAGCCGCTGGTCACAAAGCAGGTCACGTTGCAGTTACTCTTCCCTCTAGTTGAGGTTAGAGTTTGAACCAATATAAACAACAATAAATTGTGTAGCCTAAAGAAGCCAGCACAGATGCTCCACTGCATTATACTGGACTGAGAGAAGCAGAGTAAAACAGCCATACAGTACAGACTCTCAGGGCCCTTCCTTTAGGCCCCAGGCCAGACACACTGCAGAGGTAGGATCCCATAACCCGAATTTGGGTTCAACACTTTTGGGAAGCACGTGCTGTCATCACCATCTTACTTCCCAGATGCTGGTGCTGCAAGCACACACCACCAGAAACCGCTGATGCTGGGGCATAACACACAGCACCACAGGGTACAGTGTCTCTGGAAGAACCAGAATGAGAAATTAGGTACCGTAACCTTTAGTTATTAAAACAATAAGTAATGCTGGAAACAAGAGCATTCCCTAGCCACTCCAAATAAGTAGTCTGGAGCAACGTGACCCACTTAGTACCACCCTTCAGAGCAGCTCTACCTCTCCCACACACCCTGTTGCTTCTCTCAGGAAGTCTGAGGTAGCCGCCAGAGCCGATTCCTCCCCAGAGATAGCCTGTCCTTCACCCTTGTACTGCTGCACAGGAGGAGGAGGAGGATCTGCTGAGCTGCCTTTTCAAAAGAAACTCTTCCACTGCCCCTCCAGCCCCTTCCACAATGTAATGAAAGCTACCCTCAAAAACACACCAGGCACCCCCAAACGATACCTCTGTCCCATTCTCTGAGCCCTTCCTCAAATCAAGCAACTATCTATCTACTCCTCCTCCACCCTTTTCCCATCCTCCTGCCCACGGTCAGAGGAGTTAAGACATGTCTGTGAACACTTCATAAATCAACAGACGAGGGGAGTAGAGCTGTTCTTAAACTGCGCAGGACCAACAAAATAACCTGCTGTATCTGTACCCTACAAACCATGTCCTGCATGCAGCTGTCCAACCACTTACAACAGCGTATCAACAATCAATAAATCAATACTGAAAGTACTGGCCCTGCCCTATTAATACACCAAAGCAGTGCCCGTTTGCCTCACGCTGCAAAGGACAGCTCTCACCCAGTGCCTCATGTCCCCACCTGTTTATGTAACATAATGACTCCTTTCTGTGCCTTGGTCCTTAGACTTACTACCCAGGCACCTGCAGATGCCGTTACCCCAAAAGCTATGGCATAAACTTAATCCACTACGGGGCAAACAATTTGGTATCTGAGGAGGTGCATCTTGTAATGCTGCTCTCCTTGGTTCTCACACAGTTACTGTTTATTTACTTGAAACATAGATGTTTAGATGATAATATATATATGTGTGTGTGTGCGCGCTAAAGAACTTCCTTTGTCACTTACCTTTAGCATTATTAGATTTTGTAAAAAGAGCTGCTTAAAAGCCTTTTAGAAATCCAGACAAATAAAAGCCTCTGCCCTACTCACATGCTTTGGAAGTACTGAAGTGTCTTCCATGCTAAATAAATAAACAAACATTATGACTCATTTTCCCAAAGCAGCATTTGCTACTTTAATAAACAGATTTGGCTACACTGTCTCATCCCGGCTTCTGAAATGCTACAGCAATAGCAGAGAGTTAGACTTTGCCATTTGGGTTTCTCAGATCAATCACCCAACATCCAAAATGGCAAGAATCTTGGAGGAAGAAAAGATGATGAAATTATAAGCATTTTACTTCAATTCGATACACAGAAGTGATAGACGGCAACAGGAACTGCAGGCTGGGTCTCAAGCATGCCCTCCTGAGCCTGCGGCACCCACAAGAATCAAAACCCAGCACTCGCATGGCAATAGAAATCACAATTTCTGTCCTAACACTTGAGTGTAATAAACGGTTTGGAAGTCACTAAAGTTAAGGAACTTTGCCTTTATTTATAAGTTCTATCACACAGAAGAGGCTGGTGCAGAACATTTGCATTTCAGCTGAACAACCTGTAAATTTTAATTACAGTTGATATTCTGAGTGGTCAGCTGGAACTCCAGTAAAGCACCTTCTGTACAAAGGTTAGATGAATTCAACATGATACAATCTCTGTCTCTGGGCTTTTGAAAAACTTGGGATTGAGTCAAGGTTTAGGTTTTCTGGGCTCATGTTGGCAGCACTTTGTGAAAGACGCTGCTCTGACAGCACTTGAAGATCCTCAGTTTCTCCAGGACGCTGCAAGACACCCCGCCATACCACCCCATCAACATTCCTCTTCCTTGGGGAAAAAGATTCTCTGTGCTTTAGGAAAAGTGCCCCAGAGAATTGGACTGCAGGCACAGCAAACTCCCACACTCCCAGCTCTTCTGCCCCATCCTTTCACTGGAACTGAATTAAGAAGCTCCTTTTCTTTCATCCACAATGGGCAGATTTTTTCGGGAAATTAAAAATCACAAACAGACCCAATGAGAGAGAAAACTACATTTTGCACACAGTGTTACTGCAGAAAGCAAAGCTACCTGAATTTTGCCAATCAGATAAAAAAGGGGGGAAAAGGTAAAAAATAAGTGGTGAGGGACAAAATGGGAGAGAGTCTAAAGCTTCCTCCTGAAATGCATAAACCTTAAAAGTCTTACCTCCTGATGTCAGTAACCAATTGCATCATAGGTGGCACATAATTAAACTTATACAGGGGTTTCGTTATTTTTGTTTTAAGCCGGATGCTGAAAAGTTGTGCATTATTCATTTAAAAATTGTGCCAGTTAGAAAAACCTCAAATGGAATAAGCAATTAAATATTAAAGGTGGCTGCCTCAGTGGAAAGCAGTCAGAAAGATAATTAGTAAAGTTTCCTGTGCTATGCAAGTGCCATTACAAAGTCTGAGCAATCTCAAGCCCAGATAGATAGATAGATAGATAGATAGCAGATCAATCTTATAAGGTTATGAAAATTCAGAGCTGTACAAAGAAATCAGTCCTGATTATTTCCTGGAAGAGTAGTGAGCTTCAATCTGGACAAGTAAAAGCCCATGAAAATGATAATTCCAAATGAGCTCAGCAACTGCATAAATGGGTCTTCATTCAAAACCTAAAAATTCAAAAATAATTTCTTCCTCTAACAGCATGTAAATCATTTTGCAGTGTTATGTCCCTCCTCACTGTAAGGTTCATGGTTTTGGTTCTAGTTCACTTTTGTCACCCACAGGTCCAAAAATGTTATTATTTTCTCGTTTGATCCAGATCAAGCTGGTAACTTCCATTTAAGGACCAGTCAAGACTGAAAATAAACTAGGAATTGACTGTGCTACAGAGCCCCTCTAACCTGTGAGATTTTCAGCTTGTTGGTGTAACAAATATAAATGAAAACACTCTCTGGTAAAGAAAAATGCCGCATCTGCAACGGTGCTAAGGAAACCTCCCTTTGATCCCAGTGCACTCTCTTCAAATCACTTCTCCCCAGTCCCTGCGTAATTGCAGCTTTAACCTTCAGCACAGGCAGCAGGGAAAGCAAACAGCCGAATCGCTCTTGGAAAGGCACTGCTGGGTCTGGGTCTGGCACATCGTGTCTGAACTAGGGTGTAGAACCCACGAATCTCTGCAGCTCCTACAGGTCTCTCCTACAGGTCTCCCCTCAGACACCCTGTCCCAGGCTGCCCGGGGAGCCTGAAGAACAATGGATTTAACCCTCAGCCGTTTGCGTATTCCAGGCACTTTCTCTCTTATTTATGTGCATGCACAATATCCTGATAAACTAGAAGGGAGGCTGAAGCCATTCCATCTGTATTCCCTTTTATGCTAAGAAAGATAAATTGAGGCTGATTCAGAGGACAGATTTAAAGAACGCACTATGTTATCAAGACAAGCGCAATCTTCCCAGGGAGCCGCTGTAGTGGGTTGTCTTGAGATCATGCCTTTATTTGTTTGCTGAAATAAATGGACACCACACAAATCTCAATTCATATACAAGACATCTTTTCCAGCCCCTCCGTACCTTCCTATTTTGCTTAGCCAAAATGATCTCGTTATATTATTTATTGATGGGATCATTTAATGGCACACAGAAAATGAAAAATTAAAAAAAGCTAATTAAAAACTTCAGTGATTTCCATTTGCCTTTCCAGAATCTGTGGAACTGAAAGACGTTTTTATCCAAAGCACATTACAGTTTAAGGGTTCTTCCATCTGTAATAACCCATGGATACTTTCAATTGATTTTAATACCGATGAGACCAAAGAGATTTTTATAGAACAGTAAAAGTATTTAATAAAAAATCAGAATCAGTCAATCATCTTTTTAAGACTAGGTGATAGAATTTGATAGCAAGATAAAAATCCTAATAAATTCTGCAAGAATAGTTCAGAAGGCTGAGACAAAAGTTGTCATTTCTTTTTAAATTGACAGTAGGACTTTTCCATATGGGATGATTTGAAATACAAATGACCAGAGAAATAAAATACAAATGCTTGAGCTTCCTACATCTCTCTAGACTGTACTAAAACCCCATAAAATCCAAAACCACAATCAACTTTTGTTACCATCAGTTTAGAAATCAAACTTTCAGAAACCCTGAATCTGTTCCCGGACTGCACTACTAAGAGTCCTGGGACTGTGGTGGTTGAATTTAGTAATGAAGGCAGATTACCTTAATCTAAGGAGACGCCATGAAATCCTTCAAGTAGATGCAGATAGAAGCTACGCATTCGCCTGCTTTGTTTGGGAGGGGAAGCCCACTGGAGCCCTGCCATAATAATAAAGCGCTCCCTGCACGCCAGTTCACACGTGGGGCTAAATCTGAAGTGACATTTCTCAATGAAAGCAGCACTATTCACTCGTGTGCTCAGCATTTTGATGTCCGCCAAAACCTGGCAAACGTGATTATAGAGATCCAGCAGGCATGCCACAGCTCTATTTAGTCCTCATGGCTCAGCGCAACGCTACGCAAAAAATAAATGGAACACTCCGGGCTGCCTTGGGATGGCATTCTGGGAGTATGATGCCATGCATATGGATGGACTCGACAGACGTTTTGCGACTCTTCACACAGGGGCAGAACATCCAAACCAAAGGCTTTATCCACCCTTGTGGGGTCAGTGCAGCATCCTGCCCTCAAAACTATGAGCCAATGCAGAAACTCTGGGATTCAGGGGCTAGCGATGTTTATTTGTGCTACTCTGCATGGCATTTTAATTAGTAACTGTGGGGATTTAAAACCTTTGAATGGACACACAGGGGCAGTTGTGCAGCCTAGCTTTTGTGTTCCCGCTCTCTCAAAAAAATCCTGTTTGAGGACATCAGCAGGGGGCTAATGGAAGCTTTGATAAAGTTCTGCGAAGCCTTTTATTGTTGCTCAACTACAGACTGGACTCTGCTGTCTCCCGGGCTGCTTTCCAATTAATTTAGTCAGCTGCAAAAACAACTAGAAAATGTAGAAGCCCATCTAAACATCTGATAGCCACAAACATTTTCCCCCTTCCATATGAAAATATTTCCCTGGCGCTGTTGAAGGGCATCGCTCAGACTAGATGGCAAGCCCCAGGAACGTGCAGCGTCGGTGCAGCGCCATCGAAAGAAAACGTGCCGGTAAACAGTCCAGAGCAATGGAAGCTACAGGAGCGTGTCTTCATCCCTGTCAGTTTGGTAACTATTCATCTGTACCGACATCACTGAGACCAGAATTTGATCAGATTTGATGCCTCCTTAAAGTAAATGTATGTAATTTCAATATGGTCAACGCTACTCAGTCCTGAAATTAAATGTCTTTTTCCCCAGGAGGATATGTAACTAACTTCCATTTTCCATAGCAAACCATGAGCTCTTTTTAAAAATGTGACCAAACTTTTATTTAAATGCTGCAATTACTTCTTGGCACTATCTGACATGCAACTTGTCTAAGCTGTTCACTGAACCCTGAAGCTGGTTATTTACTAAGGATCTTTAGAAAGCACTCGCTTTTTTTTTCCCCTTCCTTCCGACCAAGACTTGCATCCTCCACCTTGAATACAAATTCATGGAAATGGGTGGTGCAGGCGGCTTTGCCAGCAAGCAGGAGGCAGTTGTTATTTTAATTATTATTTCTTTGTGGAAAGCTGTAGTTACCTTAAAATAATAATTTACTCCCTCCCAACAACAGTTTTCCCGGTTTTGTTTTTAAGATGGGAGCACGTATGCTTATAACTACGCATTTATTACAGACCATCAGTTAAAGCCTGTGCAAGAACACAGATCTGTTAGGAAGAAACTCCCACTTGCATCTGCCAGCTTGGAGAAGCTCCTTACTCCGACACATTATCTTACACACGTATTTAAATTTTTAGAAGAAATCTGAAGTGGTCAACCCATGACAGCTTTGAGGCTCTGAGGAATCTCACACTAAACACTGAAATTTGCCAATCCAGAAGTATTCCTGTTTGCTTCCATGCAACTCCCAAATTCCTTGTGCTGGGATCACTTATCTTTGTTGAAGATCTCCCATCATGTTTATATTTGAGAGGTCTGTGGTTTCCCACACACGTTACTTGGTTTGCTTCAGAAGTCCTGGCGGTAACTCCCTTCGATGTAAATCTTCAGATAGCAAAAGCCAAAACACAGCTCCCTCGAAGAGCCAGCGTGAGGGAAGAACAAGGCAGCTCCTTGTCCTGCACAAAGTGGCAGGTCACCTCACCAATTATGGCAGGTGAAACCCTACCACAGCTGACAGCTTGTCCCAACCCTTCTGCTTGAAAATGTGTATATGGGGAGGAGGTGTGGGGGGGGAGAGATTGCTGCTTATGTCTAGCAGATAAATGTGAAGCCTTAGAAACAGCTCTGGTTTAGATTCAGAACAAGGAAGTTGCATACAATTAGCCTGGAATTCTGCAAGATGCTGCAACAAATCACACTGAGTGTCACGCTCACAGATCACCCCTTTCTCAACTCCCAGCTTACTAGTTCTGAATCTCTTTCCCTATTGAATTCACGCTTGACACAGCTCCATTTGAGGAACAAGGAGACTGCTGATCCATCATCCTTAGTACAAACACCTTTAAAACAAAATAAAAACATCCCTCTGTAACTCCCCTTTTTCACTATCCTGACATTTTGCAGAAAAAAGAATGTAGCACCTAGAAGTAACACACACACAGCCCCCATGCTCTGGACATCTGGCACATATCCCAATGTTGGCCAAGAGATTATTTTCAATCAGGCTTGTGGGGAACTGGGTGGACAGGGTGCTGTGACTGCTAACACACACCCAGATACGTGCACGAATTTCCTCCCAGGTTTCTGTGCCTTAAAAGGACTCCTGGAACAGGCTATTTGTATCCTTTGGCTGCAGGGAACAACTAACTGGAAAGGGTGGGACCGTGTGGTAGCAAGTGCTTTGAAAGAAAAAAAAAAAAAAAAAAGGAATCAACTCCTGGATGTCTGGGAAGGCTACAGCCAGGTACTGCTGTGCCCAGCATCTGGAGTGCCAGTGTGCTCACCCACCTTCCTTCAGAGCTTCCAGGCTGGGCTATCCAACTTGCTGCAGACCTCAACACTTCCCAACTGGTCCAAAACACCTACTAACAGCCTGTCCCAGCATCTTACTCTGCTCTCCTCACCAGACCCAGCCCTCGCCTGCATCAGCCTTCCCACATCCTCTGCAGGCACTACAGGAGGGTGAGGGCAGAGCAGAAAATGACTGATTTTGCCAGCTATTTTAGAGAGTCTGTGAAACCGACACAACTGTATGATGAATCCTGTCTGTAAGTTCACAGAGCTCCTTCCCCAGCTATTTGGCGGTTATTTCTTCCTTGAGGTTATATGGCCCTTCAAAATTAGATTTCAACACAACAACAAATAGCTCATCACCAAGACTGCATTAAAAAAAAGGAAAATTTTTGCAAAAGCTGATCATAAAACTATGCCACTCTGAACAACAACGGACCTTGCTATTTCTGAAAGCAAAATTAACGTCTCTTACACCTCGCAATCAATGAGATTCTCAATATGCATATAAATATCACAAAATCAAAAATTATATTCCCTCTCAGTGAACAGAAATCATTTACTATTATTTCGACTGAAACCAGGAATATACTTGAGGAACATGATGGAGTTCAGAGAATCAGATAGATTGATCGAGCTTCAGAGGATCTGTTAATTTTATTTTCCAGTAGTCATTTTAGGGTGTTCACGCAGACACCTAAAGGAAGCTCGGTGCCTGAAATCTATGGAACAACGTCTTTTGATGTTTCACTACAGAGCAATTCTTTACAGAAGTTATAAATATCCACGATAGTAGCACATTAAAAAAAAAAAAATACTGAAAACCTTAGTTTTTCTGGCCTTGGCGCGTTTTGCTTTTGATCTGCCTGAGCAACTGTTACTCTGTCGATATGAGGAGCGTGCGCTGACCAAGGGCAATGTATGTCCATGAATTTTTACCAACTGCAAATTTAGCTCTGCACAAGCTAAAGCACACTGGCAGAATGTAAGACCTTATATGCATTTTCTGTGCTGTTCTGTACAACACGTGAGGAATGCTAATCAGCATTTGAAAGGAAACGTGGGCTTTCAAAGAAGACCCACCGAAATGCAAAATGGAAATACATATTCCCCTACCATAAAGTCCAGTAGAACTTGTGAGTCATTTGGCTGCAAGTTAACTCCCACTTATCCCCTGTCCTGATTTAAAATACAAGCATGCACAAAGGATCAGCATCTTTTGAATTATTTTTTTTTCCTTTTACTAACGGAATTAAGATCATCAACACTAAACAAATGTGCAGGCTAAATAATAAACTCGAGTACCAGCTGACATCTTCCTTTCCTGCCCTGAATGTCAGTATTTTGGCTTTATCACAGTTTGGTCACCACAACTGTCACCCGTCCCAGAAGAATACTTGATTCACGCAGATCTTCCCAGCAGTGCTCAAGTCCTGGTGGCACCGTGACCCATTTTAGTTCCTGCCTGGAAATGGATACTGAACCACCGCAGGGCTCTGAGTGTCGGTGAGGGACCGGGGAGACATAAAGAAGGAGGAG
>VXBZ01001616.1:1081367-1135517 GCA_013399135.1 Heliornis fulica | reverse complement strand
GGGGGGAAGGACTGAAGCACAGCCAGCCAAACCGCTCTGCCTCTGAGATGAAGCAGCTTTGAGACAGGCGAACAGACAGCTAGGCAGGCAAGGTGTGGGGGATTGCAGAGACAAAGGAGACAGAGAGAGGAGCAAGAAGAGGAAGAGGACAAAAATGGGACAGAGAGCCTCAGATATTCATAAGGAAAATCAGTTCTTGATCCTGAGCATAGGCATGCTTGAAAACATCCAGTCTGATGCAATGGGAGAAAGAGTAAGTTTATTTATTTATACTGTATTTTCATCCTAATTGGCACATCCTGCCTCCATCGAACTGTGCTGGTCCACTTAAGGAAACACTGAGCCCAAGGTAACCTAACAAGGTAACAAATCACCAGGCAGTCTGTTTATTCAGAAATATCAACTGTTTTTAACTCCAATAAGCCAAAGCACAGGGAGGACACCGATCCCTCATCAAATACAAACAAAAAGAAAAGGGCAAAGCACGCAGCATAATGAGCTTGTATTTCAAATCTCATTTGGAAGTTGTGCCTGCTCTCCCCCTGCCGCTGCTCCCCTGCCTTATGAATGCCTTTAGCATCCGTGCCCAACTGTGTCCTTGCCGCGCTGCCTCCTCGGACACACGCACAGACAGACAAGATGGTCTTACCAGGGAACCAGGCTGTCAGGCTGGAGACCTGAACAGCTCGGCTGCAATCTTTAATAAAATTATAAACTGTTCTGCACCTCTTTGAAAAAAAAAAACACAACCCCAAACCAAAAGTTTCCTGCTTGCTGTGAACAAGGTCTTTTTATTGGAGATTTACTTTTCATTTTGAACAGCTTCGCAGCATTATCCTTAGCGGGGTTAAAAAAAAAGAGCTCGGAGATTTCTGCGCTATCCAGCCAACTGCCCGGTAGGGTCTCCCGCTTAAATTAGCTTCTCCTAGCAGCATTGCATGAGAATTGCTGGTTCACCTTTCTTCCACAAGTCATTTCACATTTTTAAAGGATGGACAAAACACTGATTTAATTTGACCTAAACCAGATAGCCACAGAAGTCATCACTGCTTGTGGAAACCAGCATTTCCCAGTACTCACTGTGCTGGCTCCAAGTTTCAGCAGTTCAGTGTTCCATCCTTCACTTTTTTAATTTCAATTTTATATGGAGAAAGAGTGGCAGTTCCTGTCTCAAAGATTTAAAAAAAAAAATTATTACCCTAAATATGTAGAATAGCGAGCTGAATTCACCGCTCAAAATTCTTCAAATGTCACAGCACTGAAGTGTTTCACTAGGAGACAGAAATTCTTTGTTCAAAGCCTGAAATTTAGCTTCTCTCTTTAACAGAAAAAGCTATAAAAAACAGGACCTTTTCAAAGGAAGCAAGAAAAATACTTTTTCAAATGCTTTTTGATCCTACTCTGAATGGCAAAAGCTTATTTTCATTTAAACATTTTTCTACTGAAAAGAGTTTCTAAACAAAGGGGGAAAGTAAACTGCCTCATTTCATTATCTCGAGAAGTAAACCGGGAAAAGCAAACAAAAAACCACCTGTGCCTTTCAACTGCACCTTTTATGTCACTGCAACACACTTCTTCAATTTTGAGCCGAATATACCAGCAGTGGATTTCTCACCGCTTCCTTGCTGCATACCTTGCTGGCACCAGTGCAAGCAAACACATAAATATTTGGGTTTCTGATGCTGACATCAGAATCAGCACTCTAAAATTTCTGTGTATTTTCTCCAGATTCTATTCCTGCTTATTTGGAATGTCAATTTGAGAGGGCTGTTAAGAAAAAGAATTTTTTGGTCCCTTGAATACATATCATCCCTACTGAACTTAACTTAAAAATGCACCTCTTGAAACAACTCCAGCAAATTCCCCAGAATAGGACCCAAAGGCACTGCTCCTACCTGAAGAACCAGGTTAAGAAGATTATTTTCTATTAAATATTGGAAAGCAGAAGCATAGATAGTAAAAAAGGACGTTTGCAGATTTTCAGTGTTGGTAGGTTCACTTTTATTAGCATAACACGGCGAGTGTTATTAAAGTAGGAGCTTGGCTCTAATCTGAATTTAGAAATTGCTGCAAAGAAACCAAGGTAGTGTCTGATCAAACCCAAGGCTGTGGCAGTGCTCTAGTATGACATGCCTCCTTTATAATGAAATATAGGGAAAGGAAATGAGTGGCGCAAGATTTTTAATGCACCCCAGACACACATTTACAATGATTAAACAGATCAGTACTTGTAAAACCCAAGGGTCCAACTCTACGAACATTTACTCAAGCAAGCAGTCTCCCTGAAATCAATAGGATTATTTGCATATGTAAGGACTATTTATCTCAGCTAAGATCCATAGGTTTAGGCTATACATTTCTATTTAGATCATCTATGCAGCGGAACACACAAAGTAGAGTGTTGGCACCGTGGAGTTAATTTTCATTTGTACCAGTACAGTTTGCTCCGGCCCTCTGAAGCATTTGATAGACTGGGCATGTTTTATAATTGGAAACGCTGGCAAAAATACAAATTTCCTGATGTGAAGAACTGCTACTCATGGATAATAAACAAAATCAATTCTTATTTGCATATTCAATCAGATTTTTGGTTTGCATATTAAAGCATAAGATGGTAGAATTTTCACACGATAGATGGATCCCACTCAATTATTCATGCATATAAGCATCCACTAATCCTTACACGTGCCAAAATCAGTCAGTAATACTCTCTTTGCTAAGCATTCATAGCACAGAAACCCTGTTCCTGCTGCTGTTCTCAACCTTCTCTTCTTGTATAGCGTATGACAGCATTCTCCCACAGCTTCCTCCCAAGACCCTGTAATAGTCTCTGTTCTCTATTAGTTGTCTTTTCACTAGGCAAAGTGATAGTTTGAATTTTTGAATCATAATTTCAAAGGGATGCTGTCAACTGTACGTGTAAAGAACAAAAAACACCGGACCAGATTTTCAAAGGAGCTTCAGCATGGACTTGACAATTCTTCTTGTTAACTGTCACTGCAAAACTGAATGTATCCTCATTGTTAATACTGAAGTATTTTAGCTACAGCTAAAATTTGCAGATTTAGACTCTGCATACCTGTATTTTTCACAGGCATCTACTAGGAAACAATTCAAGATGTTTATATAGTCTAGTACTAAAATATTAATACTGTCCCATAGACCGTAAGTCTAACGATAAAGGATAACCCTGTCAGCTATGCTCTGAGGTGCTGAACGCCTGCAACATCTGTGGGACTTGAAGGCAATCAGCACTGTGAGCGTTTAGATAACAGGTTTGATGGTCTTGTAGCCAGTCTGACAGCCTGGATATCTAATTTGCATATAGAAGACTGTCATATTCAAACCTATATAATTTTGTGCATTAAATTAAAAATTCAACTGGAACCTGGTGCTCAAACAAACCTGAGCTAGCTGCAAACAAAAAATGTTTTCAAGTAATTGAAGAAAAAGAAATCATACGAATGATCATGAAAACTAAATCGCAGTCTGCTGCAGCAGCCTTTACTAGGTCAAACACGAGGGACTGAAGAAAGCAGAACTGCCTAGGGTATCTGAAATAATCAGGTATAAACAGAAATGGTCTTTCACTCTCCCACATGAGAGAAACGCAAAAATCAGCCAGCATGAAGATGAAAGCTCCTATAGAATTTCTAAAGTAATGCCAGCTCTGATCAATTGAAACGTTGTTAGCAGCAGGTTAAGGGGGTATTTATTTAACAACGGGACAGAATCTAATTGACTTTGCAGGAGAGGAGAGAGAGCAGGCAGGCAAGCAAGCACCAACTCATTCTTCTTGAATCTTACACAGCCCGTGATGGAAAGAGAGAGCAGCACAATGCCCTGCTCCTGAGAGTGTATTTTGCTCCCTGTGAACACCAAGGGCACATTCACATCCATGTGCAAGGTGTCCCCTACAAAGAGACAAGGGGCTGGCAGACCTGGTGCTGTCACCTCCATCAGCTGTGCTTCTGCAGGATGCCTCCCAGTGTCCTCCCAGCCCGCCACAGAACAGCTCTGCTCCCAGCTACCCCAGTCAAATGCTGTGCTTTTCTAGCTCTAAACCATTTAAACTAGGTGTATAAATAACCAGAAAATAAGGGTTTGACCCAGTTACGCATCTTAAGGCTCCTTGCATTTGTTTGCTAATGATAAATGTAATGGAAATCACAGCTTTCAAAAAAAAAAAAAAGCAGAAAAGAGGGGAAGAGAATTTGCATTCAGGTTCTTACCAGCTTGGTTAGTGGTCACAGTGACTGACACAGCTTGGTCCTGGCTGGGATTCTGCTTGGACACTCCATTCATCGCCCAGACCTCAAAGGTGTAGTTTGTGTGCGCCAGGAGGTCAGTAATGGAGACTTTGGTGGTTTTCAAGCCGTTCTGCTGGGGGCTGAAGTGCACCCCGCTGCCACAGGACCGGCAACGGCTGAGGTCACCAGCACCGCACCTCTTGCATACCACGTTGTAGGAGATGTCTTCCCGACCACCTTTGTTCTGGGGGGGGCTCCACTCCAAGTTCACCGATGTCTCGTTGACATTGGAAATCAGGTTCTGGGGAGCAGATGGCGGGCCTAGAAAGAGAAAGTCCACATGTTTTTAGTAACTGGAAAAGCCTCACATAGTATCTTCAGACTTAGGGCCTGATGATGCTGAGCTCCCAGCTAAGTCAAGGCCACCAGAGATGACACAGAATTTCAGTTCTCCACATTCCCAGTGAAGGTGAAACATTAACTGTTAAGTCAAGCTCTGATCTCTGCATCTGAGAATTAAGAGCATTTTACTGCTTTAAATCAGCCTGAAAACCCAGTACTGCAATTAAACAAGAGTGTTTTTCTTTTCTTTCACTATTCATACTTGCTATGAAAAACTTAAAACTGACATCTTTTACGTTCATTTTCCATGATTTCCTGAGCAAAGCACTTCAAAATGCACAAAATCCTGCTTGACTTGAGTCTTTCAAGGTCCCCCATTACCTACAGGCAAACTCTCACTGAATTCGCTGAACTCCTAATATTTTCCTAAGAACAGAAATGTGATATTTTGCAGACAAGCTGATGTCAGATCATATTCAGACAGAGTGTGTCACACTGAAGCCCATCAAGCAGGGGCCTGGACATGACACTTTGGGATGCAGGGAGGAGAGTCAAGTAGAAAGCTGAACACAAAAGCAAGGCTTTGAAGGGTAGCGAATAAAGGTTACAACAGGGGAGTGCTGGAGAAGGGGAAGGAATTGGGGAGGGAAATACGGTGAACAGCTGAAAGAAGAGCTGATACAAGAACACTGGTAAGGAAAACAGACCATACAGAAAGCTTGGAAATAAGGCTGAATCAGAGAGACATGGTCAGCTCTTGTACTGTGGGGACAGGAGACTTTAAAACTTGTGAACACATTGCCAAACAGCTCCAAGCTGGTTCCAAGATGGGAACTAGGGGACTGGGAACAGAGCCGAAGGCAGGCTGGGGAGGAGCTCCCTGGGCAGAAGAGGGACAGAGCTGGGCGCAGGGAAGGGGCAGCAGCTGCGGAGCCAACGGCAGGTGACAGCTGCTCCCAGCACCTTCAGTAGCATGCTAGGACGGTAAGGGTTGGTTCTGCCCGAGCAGGCAGGCAGCCTCCAGCAATGCCCTGCCTTGCTCTGTAACACTGAATTCTTATTTACATCCTTAAATCCCCACAGGCCCCTAACCTGTAAGCGCACTGAAAACAGAGAAGAGCTAATCCTGTGACTCTTAATCTAATTTCAATACAGTCCAGGTGAGAGGCACTTTTTGTACCCTTACATTTAACAAGGATGACTCAGAGCAACTTCATGAAACAGATGGGTATTTTATACACCACAAAAAGCTTCACTGGCCATCGTGTGACAGCCTGTCCTGGGGTAGAGCAGGAGGGCGCTCTGACTACACACGCAGGACTTGGGGCAATGAGGTAAATACTGTATCTAACAGAAATGAAACCGGGTGTGAACAAAGCTTGCAAAATGTAACGATGCAAACGGGAATACAGTAAAAATAGCAGTCCTCACTAATTACACATAGAGCTTTAAATACAAATATTATTACCAGAAAATTATTAGAAGTAATTTTGTACAAGGTCACAAATTCAATTTTTATTCAAGATACAGGCTGCCATCAAGGTAAGAGAGGAATCAAATATGTTACAGTGAAGTTCTGCTGAAATTACAAAGCGACTCAAGTGTAGCAGTGAAGAGGTTAAGTCAGTGAAGATTAACTCTGGCAGCCTCAGTTCATCAGGTGCATCTGAAAAGAGGCACACTGAGGAGGACAAGGTTTTGAGGGCTGCATCACGTCCTTGGGTCTGTACTTGAAGCTTCCAGGATGCAAGACATTTAACAGAAGACAGGACTTTTTAGCTTAGGAGAGACAGGTTAAAAAAAATAAAATAAAAAAAAAGAGAGACTTAAATTACATAGAGGTCAAATGTATCTATGCATCTTCAGTACCTAAATGAAAGGCCTCCGCTGCAAGAGCAGCTGAGCCAGGATTGTTTCTCTGTGCTCACTTCAGAAACACAAAATTAATATATTCATTTTTAATAGAAGGAAATCCTCCCTTCCTGCCAAACCTTTGAAACAGTCTCCAAGTTAATTGGGGCTGACAGGTGAATTACTGCAAGGGGAAGAGAGAGCCCGGGCCAGCCCCTGCGATGGCGAGCCCTCCCACCTGCCGCACCACCGACTGCTATTCATGACTTTTATTTATATGCTGGCAGCTTTCAGGACTCCTAAGGACAAAACTCTTTTACTCAAAGATCAGTTACCAAGCACAGTAAGAGATGCTTCTTGCTCCAAAAGCACTTATAAACTAGCAGAGAAAGAAAAAGGCAAGAAACAGTTTTTAACAGAAACTAAGGTAGAGAGAGATGTGGTGAGATGACAAGGGCTGACCATCATCACAATTCTCCCAAGTCTAAGCCCAGAGCCTCTGCCCTGCAAACAGCTCTCCTTTCCTCAGAAGCCGGGTTTGCCATCTCTCCTGGGCAGGAGAGCCATCTCTGCTTAGCCTGCAAACACACAATCCTCTTTTTCAAAAACATCTCCAAATGCAATGAAGTGGAAGACACTCCTAAAGTTATGAACCCAAGCAGCAGCGCAGGAACTGCTGAGCAGGATCTGATCCGAAGCCCACCCAGCCCAAAACACCTCACACCAGAGCTCTCCCTCCAGGGAAAGCAGGTGCACATGGTGACACCACTTGTGCCTCCACACTGTCAGGAGGCAGAAGAGCAAACAAAAGCCTCTGGAGGAAACCATCAGCCTCTGTAGACTGCAAGCCCAAGTCCTTGCTGTGCAGAGAAGGTCTGACCTCTCCAGAGCAGCAGCTGGAGCTGGTGGGAGCTGAGGATGCCTGTCCATGCAGAGGCTGTTCCATACTTGGCAGCAGCAAGCCCTGAACAGAGACTGCTCCTGTGGGGAATGGCAAGAGCCCTAAAGTGAGAAAAAGCAAAAGGTGTTTTCTGACAGAGTGTGCACTTGCTGCAACCACACAAGTGAAAGCGTGGACTCGGAGCGCAGCCAGGAGCACCGAGATGTGGTGGTGCCGGTGCAAACACCCCCCCTCCCTGAGCAATGCTCAACTCTGCCAGAGTTGCCCTCCTTCAGAGGGGTGTCTGCAAAGCAAGGTGAGGAGGGGTCATACTGCCGCAGTTACCATCAGAAAGAGGCGCCTTTTAGCTCAGATACACCAGCCAGTTTGGAGTTAAACTCAGACTTTCTCTGATGTCCATTAAGATATTTTCCAAGGCTCTAGGTCCAGTTTCACGTGGGAAAATGTGCCAGAATCAATCAAGCTCCTCAGAAGCAGAAAGTCAGTAATTAGTATGTGGGACAGGGCATTGCAGTGTCTAAACAGAGACGCAATCAAGCGGAAAACCAGGGAAGCAGATGCTTGCAGGTCACAGAGATGAGTGCACCACCTCCAGCATGAAAAGGAAGATGCGGGGGAGTCTCCAAATGGTGGGCTGACATTACAGTGAGGGCAAAGGCAATTTCTTTTCTTTCTGGAGCAGTCATCAATGGAGCTGTTGGCACTGGGAATGTGGAATAGTTTCAGATTGATGGGCCCGGTTTCAGATGTTGAAATGTTGAAACATGGGGCGTATCTGCTGCTTCAATGGTGATCAAGATTTGCTTTGTTTCTGACAACAGAGCCACTGCCGCTAGATGAGAGGAAAACCCTTTCAGGGCTGTGGAGGACTGGAAGCATCAGCGCAGTTCCCGGATGAATCCAGCTAGCAGGATCCCACAGGAACCCTATCCCAGCCAGACCACCACCCTCACACAAGCCCTCTGTCCTGCAGCAGGAAAATCGAGCCGCAGAGCAGGTGAGACTGAGGGAAGGCAGGGACCTGTGCTTCTGAAGCTGGTGCCAATACCCATGATTTTGTCCCCAGTCTCACGATTTACAGCATTTTTGTTAAAACTCCTGCCACTGGAAGCATGCTATTGAACGAGCCATTCAGCACTGCGTGGTGTTAATACTGCCACACGGCCCAGAAAAGCTTAAAGATGTGACTGTTCCTACAGAAAAAGAAAAAAAATCTAGATATTTTTATTTTGAAAACCACCTGATTTTCATTTTATCATGTTAGGAAGCCTGACACTCACTCTCCCTGCTCAAGACACCACAACCTGTGGGATGGATCTGCAGAGCCGCTCGCACTTCTCCCATCAGGGAATGCAAAAAGGACATGTTTGATCACAGGGCCCAAAAGCCAGATCCCTCACCCAGCCTACTGACCAGCACTGTGAGCAGGGACGCAGGGGGGCTCCTCTGTGGGAACACAGGGAACGGAAGTTTTTAATTTTATACCTTCCTGAGGCTCCATAAATCTTGCTTCACAATAAACCCATCAAAATCAACTGATCCATGAAGCAAATGGAAAGGCCCTGGGTGGAGTCATTGTGTGTGTCAGGGCCCAGGGAAACACTGAAGAGTCTGTTTAGCAACAAATAATCTTCGTCAAGCTAATCTTGCTATCTTCCTCACCCCTCCTATTAAATTTACTTACGTGCATTGGGCAATGAAGATTGTTTTCCTTTCTCTGGCTGCAATAAGCTATAGACATTCTATCTCTCATGCACAGGTAGACAGATCTGTCTGTCTTGAGGACAACACTGTATCCTAAGTTCAATGAATATTCAGGAAAAATAGAGCTTCTAAAGGGTTAATAGCATAAGTGTTCTTGTACCAATCGAACTGATTTATTTTAGTACTCTTACTACAATCTGAAGCTGCATTTCAGCTTTTCATCCATCAATATTTCCCTCCTTTCCTACAAACCACTCAAGGTCCCTCTCCAGTCACAAGCCTCCCACGCACCACTGCAAGTCTGATAAGAGAAGCCTTGATGAAAACCATGACATGGGTCATATCAACACCCAATCAGCTCCCTCCTACCTTCCAGACCACAGGCCACTTCTGTGTGCTATGACACCTGTGTGCCAGCTCTCTGTGGATTACTGGTCTCTGTGGGCATAGTTAAGGAGCCTCGGTGATTCATAACAGAGATCCAGTTTGGTCCAAGCACTGAAGTGACTCATGTACAGCTTCCGCAGCGCAGACCCAGCAATGAACTTGCTATCCGGGACTGCAGATGGCATGGGGCCATGGCTGTGAAGCAAAGCAGGCTGCAGACTAACACTGGGCACAAACTGTTAATTTGCAAGGTGAATGATACCTTTAAATAGCATGCCTTTAAATCAGCCATCCTGTGCACTGAAGGCCCATCAGATGTGGCTGACCCAGCCATCAACAGGTTATTTACCTGTTGTTTGGATACCATCCTGCTGAGGATATCATCCCAAAGTCCCTTTCTTCCTGCCACCAAAGGGTAAAAGTGTAAGAAGTTCAACAGAGTGGAACTGGCAAAATTGTTCCACCAGTGAAAAAGTCTCCACCTCTGTACAAAACGCACAATTTCAAAGGCAAATAGCACAAAGATGATTAGCTGCAACTGAGTGAATACTCCTGCTGCCCTCAGGGACTGGTCTCAGTCTCACCCAGACCATGTGTGCCAATGGGAAACTACAGACACCAGGACCCTCAGCGTGCCCAACAATGCGGTCTAACCAGGGTGTACTGGGACTTTTAAGTTCAGCACCACCATGAAGCCAAGGAGAGCACCTCTCCCTTCAACAAGCTCCATATACCAAAACACCAAGACAAACATGCTGTAGCTGGGCTCCTGGTGCTGGAGGGACTCCAGCGAGACAGGCAGACACGCATGATTTGTCGGGCACACAGATAGACTCCAAGCAAATCAGGCCACCCTTTCTCCCTACAGCTGTAAACCCAACCGATCTACGCAACTGAAAAGTACTTCTGGAAATGCACTCAGTTGGAGAACTGCATGTAAATAGAGGTTTTAATATCCCTGGTTTTACATTTTCCTTTTTTATTACTGATCTCCCCAACAAGGTGCTTCTCTACCAGTCTCTGTGGGTGTATGCAGTAACTTCAATTAGTTTTCTGCAACTGGACCAGACAGACTTGTTTGACATCAAGAACACTGTCTTCACTAAACCAGTTAATTTAGTTCAGCAACAGTATATGGTTAGGAGGTGTGCATTAAAGGACAGCAAAAGGAAAAGAGAAAGAAACGATTCCCAGCAAAACCGCTCCTGAGGGACTTCGTTGTCCCATGAAATGACAAGAAATAAGGAGGACTTTGCAGCTTGGTTCTCTGCTGGCCCATCTTGACAAGATGCCAGAATCCCACTTTAAGTCAACTAGCAGCTCCAAGTTTGGGGGCAAACAGCTTTTGTTCACCAAAACTACAGCAGTAAAAAAATTTTTTTCCTTCTCTCAGAGGTCCCACAGACACAGCACTTAAGATAAAATTGTGGGCTTTGGCTGGGCCCATTTCATCAGACACAAGTAGCCATTATATCCTGTTTCCTTAGGCTTAAAAAAAAATCCCCGAAAAGAACCCAAAAAGCACATCAGCACAGGGTTCTGACAGTTGATGACTTTAAAGTGAATTTAGCACTTAGAAGAAACCTGCTGTGGCAGCACCTAAAACCAAGCTCTCTCTAGCCACAAAGAGCCAACTGCTCACACTCCTCTGTCTCAGACTGTCCCCTGGCACAGGGCTCCTTACCTAGAGCTCCTTTTTTGTGCCAGTTTAGACCACAGACACTCACTGTGCTGGTGGGTTAATTTGGCAGCAATGTTACCCACTAAGGACCGAACTGTATTTGGACTGTTGCCACATCTGTTTACTACTAAACTACGGTATGGTTAATATTTATTACCTCGAAAGATCTATCTGTGGCAGGAGATCTATTAAAAACATGAGCCGAAACACACGCTCTCCATGGAAGTGCTAATAGAGATATTTCAAATATATACCCTCAAGAAGGCATGGCTTCACTGTAAGCATCTTGTCAATCACCTTATCAGTGCATTTAAAATGTACCCTCCCTCAAAAGAAAGATGCTTTCAAAAGATAGGTGAATAAATCATAAGCAGGGTGATGCTTTTGTGCCCTGGGAGAAGAAAATTATTTTTAAAATAATGTAGCCAGTTTGTGCATGCACATGTGTAAAAGCACATTTCTCCATCATGTTACGGATGTCTCTGCAGCCAGGCAATGGATAATTATTTTCAAGTGGGTTGTCACCCTGCATTCAGTCTGTGTTCCCCTGGCAGTGTGAAATCAGAAGGAAGCTTCATTGGCAATTCCCACCAGACATCAGAAAACCTCAAGCATGTAGAAAAGACTTTAATCTTCTTTAACCATTCCCGCATTCTCCTTGAGAAAATATCACCTCTTTCTTCAGGCAGAAAAAGTAGACCATAGCTTGATAAGGATTAAAAATTATTTTAACAAACACTTAAAATAATCTCATAACATGCTGCAGTTTGAAGATTTATAACTCACCCTCAAACTGAGCAAACCCTGTAAACATACTGTTAAATGCAGCTGAGTGCCAACCAGGGTGTTTGTTAATCAAAGTCAATCAGGCAGACCAGCAGGCTTCAATGGGCTTTGGACCAGGACTGACAAAAGGATCCTCTTTATGAGCCTGCTCCAGAGATGCTGACCCTCTTCATCTTCGGTGATTTCAAAGGGAACTCGGGGTATTCAGAAATCTTGAGCTAATTTGCTACATAATAAACAAGATTCATATAACAGGGAAGGTTGCTATGACTCACCACCATTTAAAAGGAGCCTCGTGTGAACTGGCCTGTTTTGAATCGTCAACTTGGCCTTGGCTACCTTACAGAGGAGCAGTTAAGTCTTTGATAAGTTACAGGAGCAGCAGGCACCTGGGAGTAAGCACCCCACTGTCTAACAGCAAGAAAACTTAACTGGAAGCACACTATCAGAAGCAGTGAGAAGTTTAGCACATCTGCTATGCAAGATCTGAAAGTCAACTTTTGTGTACAACACAGCACGAATAAAGAGAGCAAATAAAGAGGTGCAGAAAAGAAAAGATCCATACAACGAACATATCTACAGAGAGGAATGAAATGTCACCGGAAGCACTCTGAAGGGGCTAGCTCAGGCACTAAGAGGCAGTACGGCCGCTACGGCTCCGAGTCACGTTGCCAGCTTCTCTGGTTTGACCACACTGCTGCTCTCTCAGCAAGGTCTCATGATGCCTTAATTCGGATCAATACTCTTAAACTTGATCTTGATCCTAAAATTCATCTCCCTGGAGGCAGGGTTGAGTGTGAAATAGAGAGTTTACTATTTTCAGAGTGGATGCAAAGAAAGTAATTATTATATAATCAATGTCTTTAAACTGTTTAAGTTCTCTCACTAAAACGTCTGGCAAAGCGATGCCAGGCGCAGCCTTCAAGAAAAAGCACTTTGGCCTCCTCTTTCCGTCTCATGAAGCTTCATTAAACCTGTACAACTGTGGAGCTGTCAATAATGTTTCAGCATGTGAGTGGTGAAGCCCTTCAGATAAGCCTTTGTTGTTGATCTTTAACCATCTGAAAGACAAGTTATAATGCAGAGTAAACACCTGGGCTGTGTGAGTTTAGGCTTAGAAATAAAGCCCACACTTTCCTGTGACAGATGTATATGCTGCTGCCACTAATTGGTTCTTTCAGCAGTTGTGGACAGGTCTCCTGTTGCTGTAGGCTAATTTACACAAGCACTGACAGTTCGGACAACCCTCACTTCTTGTCTGCATGGCCATTCCTGACCATTTATCATTATAGATTAAGTGTTTTTACAACTACTGAGACCAAAGTCAACAGTCTGCAAGATGCAGCAGGCACTTGAAATATCAGTCATTTGCTCTATTTCCACCCCCCCTCTCCTTTCTCCATACAGCTAGCATTACAACGGGGTTTGAATAAGGCGGCTGATTTGGTAAACAATTCTTCATTTATTTACTCGGGCAAGACTCCTTTGACTTCAGCGGGAGTTCTGCCAAGCGAGGGATCTTGGGCCAGCGCCAATGATAAAATGCCTGTTTTCCTGGCATGTACGATTTCCTATTCGCTTGCCAAAAGAACCCTGGTCACCAGCTTCACAATACGCTTTGTTCCTGTCACCTGGAGGACAATCCAATCGATACTGCCTCTTGTCTCCGGGCTCAGGGAATTAAGCAAAGAGGTCCAGTTACTGCTGGCAGAGGTGTGGGAAAACTGATCCTTGCAGGCACCACCCCATGGGCTCTGGTTTTCTCTAGCAAAAACCACCATATAGGAACATTTTGCATTGCCATGCATGCTAAGCCACATTACTGCCTCTATTCTACTACGCTGCTCTGCAGACAATACCATACGGCATGTGTTCTCTCGCTCTTTGGAGATAAGAAAGAATTTTTCTGTGGATACCAGAAAGTTATCCGACAGTCTGACAGGGAAGAAATCCAACTAGAGAAATAGGCTTTTCTGTCATTGGCCCAACTGCTGAAGTTCTTATTCTGTTAGCCCTGTAATTTACTTCAACGACTACAGAACTGGGTCCTGACTAACCAAATCAAAGCCCCCACTTAATTGAGTAAATGTCTCTGTTAATTTAAGGTTCCGGCCAGAAAAATCAGAAGACAGCTAATAAACAGTTGCTGTATTTAAAGGAGTGATGATTTTAAGTCTACTGATTATAAACACACATTGTCAAATTACTCTCTTCAAGCCATAACCACTCCCCTCCTTATTCAACGTTTTTTCAATTCCTTCAGCCCATCACCACAGACAAGGGGAGACAGCCTTCCCCTTTGAGATTCCCATCACTCACAATCCCTTTCTCTCACTCTGGCAGCGATGCAGCGATGGATGGTCTATTTTCCCAGCCTATTCTCTCCATACTGCCTACCCACTGTTCCCTCTGCTCTTGCAAGTGACGTGCTGTGCCTTAAAAGATATTCTGACATACTATTTACATTATGAACAACCTTATACGATGTCCTAGGAAAAAAAAAATTACTTAAATACATATATAGAAACATGGAAGAATCATAATGTCATAAATTTAACTTCTGAAGATCAGAGGCTGTACTGACATGTACTTCATATTATAAAGAGCGGGCTCCAAGAGCAGAGGTTAGTCTGAAGTAGTGCCAGACAAGCGTGCAAACCCTGGGAAGGAAGCACAGCAAAGCCAGCGCAAAGCTACCTACACCATACCACCAGCATGACCGCACATTGTACCCTACTCTTGAATTCTTTTAAAAGCTACGACAGTGATAATCGGCGTCTGTCTGGAAATTTAAAGAGGCACAAGTAAAGCTGAAGGAAAAAGAGCACATTTGTTTATTTAGAAGTCTAAGCAATCATAATAAACATATGCTCAAATAATCAACTCCCGTGTAATTACTCATTTGCAAGCACATTATTAGGTAGGTAAATTCAGTCTTTTTTGAAAATGCAGGTCAAATATTTATCTCTGAGATATATTAAATGCAATACAAGATTGCGCTAAGGGCATATATTAGACCATAACATTTACAAAATTGAAGTGTTTAGGCCTTTCAAGCCCTTTTTTAAAGCCTTGACCTTGGAGACAAATAAGGACAGTGTTATTTTAATGTGCATTCGAATTTTAACAACACAGTCACACAGCTCTAGTGGAATCCACATCGAGTTTCCACTGTAGATTGCTCATCATTTCATTATGGTTCATTATGCTGATAACTGTCAGAAAGCATTAGAAGCAGGAGCCTTGAGTAATAGCACTGAAATGGTAATTTAAAAACAATATACTTTCTGGAGGAAATACAGCAATGCACTAAATTCAATTAGAATAGGCGAATGTAAAGACAAGTAAGTGACGTTTGCTGTTTCAAGTCAGGCTCTTCGATTTCTTGATAACCTAAACTGGAGAAAGCCCTTTTAAAGCAGGCACTTTTCTCTTGCATCTCACTAAATTTGCTCTCATTATCTCTAAGCTTCTCTGGTATAAACTGTCTTAAATGCAACCGTTTCAGAAATATTTCAGGCCACGCCAAAATATCAATCAATCAGTCACTGTTTGGGTGGCACAAGAGACTAAATTATTCAGGGTCATTTGCTGAGGCAGATTTCAAGCTGGACAGTCTATGCTGGTAATGGCTCCTTTGTAAAGGTCTCCCAATTAAAAATCATTAATAATCTGAATCGAACAGACAATATGAACAACACAAAACCGTCTCATTCTCACTCATAATGTGAGCATTGTTTGTTAAGACACAGTTAGGGAACCTGACTCATTAATGGTGGGGACACAGGACCATCCGACGCCCACTCACTGCACCTGCCCACGCCAAGCTGCGATTCACAGGCTATCTCCTTACCGAGAAGGAAATTCAGGGATAATTGAGACGGATTGTTTTCCAGCCTCATGGATTTACGTGTTCATAAGGCAATTTATTCTCCATTAGATAGCTGACCTTATAAGAGCCAACCTCTCAGCAAGTACTGCAAAACACAGTTGCCTTAACATTATTTTTGTGATGCTTCCAAAAGGGAATGGCATCCCTGTTTGCCACAGTTTGCACTCAAGTGTACAGGTCAATCACACCATCTCCATGCCCAAGCACACCGCTGACCAGCCCACCACGATTTAGAGCTGAGAGTCTAAATTCCTGAGTTAGGTTAAAGCTGCAGATCCGGAGCTGCTCTGCTCCTCAGTGGCAGCAGACACATTGATGCAAGCTTGAGAGGAAAGATGCATCAGTAAATGTATATGTCAGGGGGTCTATGCCTGACACAGCTTCTTCACTATCTCCTACACTCATGTCCTGCCACATTCTGAACTCAGAAGCTGTAAGTCGGACATAACTACTCACTCTAGCAGAGTTAAAATAGAGCACAATACTAAAACCAGAGTTTGAGCTATTTGTTTAGACTAGATGCCTGGCTTTCCTGAAGGTTAGGCACAGTTTTTACAACTCAACAACAGACGGAGATGTCCAAGTGGCGTTAAGGAGCCAAGAAAGCTCTAGAAGACCTCTCCTGACCAGCACATCAGGAAGTAGGTGTTGCTTTTATTATTCACCATGGGAATTGTGTGAAAGAAAAAGGAAGAGGAACTCTCCAATTCCCTTTCATCCACTAACACAATCAGGCTAATGGAAAGTCATAACAGCCTTCCTCCCCCAACCCAGAAGGTGAGATAAGTGACGAGGCCAGGCAGTTTATTACTAAAGGAAATCAATAGCCAAGGGTCAAACCTTTACAAAAACACATCCTAAGAAGGCTGAAGTTCTTCATCTTAAAAAGTGTTTAGAAATAATAAAGAAAGGATCAATCCACAGTCCATTCCAGGTGTTCTCTCCAAATTACCCAATGTTACTTTTATTCACCTGGTCTAATAGTTCTCCAAGTGAACAGAAACCTGATTTTACAAGCCAGTGGAGCAGAGTCTATCTTTTTGCTAGAAGAATGGATCTCAGATACTGTGTTTTATTTCTTCATTAGTGCACCGTCACACTGAGCGATTACTAAATGCAAGGCTGAATGAGAATACCAGGGTTAAAGAGAGCATAATGAACAAAGAAGGTGCCTGATTATTATGGCTGTCAGCACAAGGGAATTGGGTTTGTCACCTGGTTTAACCAACTGGTAAGAACTTATTAAGAGTCTGAATCCATCTGAAAGAACCTTTGATGTTTACACTCCCTTCTGTCTCCACATCTTGACAAGAAAGGCAGACAAACAGAGACTTTCCTCCGGAGGGGCTTCAGCGGACACCCTCTAAATGCCTTCTGTCACTTGCCCCAAGTCCGAGGGCGGAAGGCTATTAAATGTGGGAACATGGCAAATGAACAGTCCCCCCAGAGCCCCCTGCACCACACATATGAGGCTGCATTTTGTGTCTCTGCAGGTACCATCACCATACCAATGTACAAACAGTGCTAAGGCAGACCTCGAGGAGGGGATATCAGCAAGCACAGCAGTGAGTGGAGGAGCAAAGCCGCTCCACAAGCCAGGTCAGAAATAACCTCTGTGTCTTCCTTCACCTTGGATCACCGAAAAAGAAGCCCTTGGGCTAAAGGAAAATTTGAAGCTATGAAAATGGGACCTCCAGAGACAGGCCTGTTTTCCAAGATCAGGTGTCTGCAGGACCACAGTGTTGACATGCCTCTGCATGCCAAGTCCTCCCAGACTGCTGCAGAGATAAAGATTGAGGCCAGCACCACGGCCCTTCCTTCTCCTATCTTCAGGCTAAAAGAACAAGATCGGGAACTTCAACTTTGACTGACCTCTGAAGACAGGAATGGGGAAGGGAAGGGTGCCAGAAGCAGGTCCAAGACTTGACAAAAAAAAGTTACATTTTGCAATACAAGAAAACATACACATCATTTGCTCACAATTTCCGCATCTGGAAGTGTTTTGCTCTCTCCTTCGCTTGCTGCACATGCTTATTTAAATTCAACCAGTTGATTACTAATTTGATTTCAGTTTGGTCAGAATATCACTAGCTAGGACCAGGGCTTTATGAGAAACTTTTGCTGGTATAACGTTATTTAGGGTGTATCTTCTGAACAATTTTGTTGTTGCAAAAAGACATTTTTCTGATCAAAATAGTCAGTTTTTCTATCTCTTAGTGTAAATTATACTATAAAAAGCATATTCCCACCCACTTCAGCACAGTTTCACAATACAGTTAGACCTCCATCCCCAGTCAGCATTTGGCAATGGATATATGGACCTCTTGGCTTTCCTGCTAAGCAAAAGCAGCTGCTGCTGGCTATGCCCAGACCTGCTTCACCACCACCCAGCAAAACTCACAGCTGAGAAGGGAATCACTGAAGAAGAGCTGGAACCAAGGGGGTGTGGGTAAGGGATGAGTGCTGGCTTAGCTATGGACATACTGTGTTTCTGCCTTGTAAGGGAGAAATTAAGATTTAAATAAATGTGAGTCATCTCTCCAAAATTAATTTGGAATATATTAAAATGTTACAAAAGAAGTATCTCAGCCTTCCCTCTCTCCCTCACTCACACACACACACTTGCTCTCTACAAAAATATACAGCTGAACTCCCAAAGTCTGGCACAATTTCCAATAGCTTTCATGGAAAGCCACACATGGATGTCCACCCTCTGGTAATATGCACTGCCCTTTCTCACTGTTTCAAACTGCTCTGCTCCTGTAGAAGCAAAAACCAAAGAACTAGATGATCACAATTTAGCACCAGGGCATGCCTGGAATCCCAGATCTTCAGCTGTATGAGCAGTTAACCAACACATAAGACAAAGAGTTGTTCCAGCAACCCCATGGGTGTGCTCAGGGCTCTACGCTTCTTGTTCTCCCTGCTGAAAGCATTTTGGTGGAAATAAAACAAATTTTATTTGCTGGACATGATGTATTGATCTATAAAGGCTAAAATAATCCATACTTTGGCTGTTTGCTTCATTAAGGTTTAAGATTTATGATTGCCACCCCTTTAAGAGGAACACTTTCATGGTCCTAGGGACAACCAGCTATATTTTGAGAACATTAAATATACAATGAGGTTATAAACATTACCTATTTACCCTAATTCATAGAATTATGATAAAAGCTTTCATAATTCCTACAAATATCAGTACTTAAAGAGATGAAAGGTGATGTGATCTACTGGACAGGTCCTCAGACCAGAACTCTGATTACTCTAATTTCCAACTCTTCCAAAAGAGGTGTGTGCTGCTCTATGCAGCTTTGTCTCCTCCTGGTCTCCTGATTTATTTAGACTGTAAGCTCTCAAGGGTCAGTGCAACCATGTCACTGTTTGTAATTCAGGGCTGAGAACTAATGCTTTCCTCTTCCAAACTGCGTGAGCCAAAATGCAAACTGCATCCGCTATTAAGAGCTACTGAGCGCTGCTCTCAGAAGCAGGAAACTTCTTAGAGACACAGATCTCCAAGCAATAGTTCCTACATACACAGTGAAAGGAAGACAGGAGAAGAAATGGATGATAAAAGGGGAAGAGACTGTTCAAAGACCAACTTACGAGTGCAGGGCATGGAGGCAGCATCATTTTCGGCTCGGAAAAACCCCCGATCGCAGGTGCAGGAGGTAGAGCCTTCCCAGATGGAGTAGCTGTGAGGCGGGCATTTGGCACAAGCCACATCTGTCGAGAGAGCCTTGTAGTATCCAATTTTGCATGCTAGATGGAAGAACAGGAAGGGAGAGTGTTACTTGCCCAGGCTGTGATCATAAATTGCTAGGTTACTTATTCAAAATTGAGGCAGGAGATATTTCAAAGATATCTAAGGATGTCCTTTTAGCCCCAGGTGAAGAATTAGCAATCATCACACTCTTAATGAGTAATCCTGTGTCAGGGGATGCTGATTTCTAATTCCAACACTAGCCCTATAAAAGCTGGCTTGGAGATGGTAAGAAATAAAAAAATCAAAATTATACTCTTCTATTGACACTGCCAGAAAATCAGCTGCCTCTTTGTGCTTACTGTGGAGTTGCACGTTGCCTAACCCAGGTCCACCTGCATTCACACACACACAGAGCATGACAAAAGGGGTGCAATTGGTTTATTCCATGACCACTTAAGGAATGGCAGCTGACAGCCAGACACTGCCAATTTTTAAGAGGAGTGGGACAGGAACCTACTGTGGCTGGCAGCAAGGCCCTCAGCCTAACGTGCCCGGAAATGGCACATCTCCCCCTGGCAAGGCAGAATTCATTTGGCTCTTTCTCCCCAGGGGAGGAAATCAGCAATGCTGTCCCCAGTTTGAAGCCAGAGCATAGCAGGAGCTGCACCACTGCCACCAGGTCCCATGCACAGCTGCCAGGTTTTCAGTGAAAACACCTTAATAAATGCAATGCTTATAGGAATGACTACTTTGACATCATTCAGAAATAACTCATTATCTTCACTAATAACACATTTTAATAGTGGCTAACAGGTATGCCATCCTAGAAATTTCTCCCCTGGCTAGATATAAAAACCCACCATCACATCACCACTGGTTTTCAGCGCTACAGAGACAGAGAAAATACTCAGGCACCCAAATGGGTCATAGGAAAAAGTTGTTTCCAGTATTTACCGCATGACTCGCTCCCGTCTCATCATTTATCATCTCTGCTACCTCAGGTACCCCTGCTCTGCACAGGCTCCAGTATGCAGGGCGCAGGCACCCGCACAGCTGGGGCTTGCTCCTGTTCCACTCTTCCCTTTGTCCCTCTCCCTCTTTCCCTTATTCTCCTATGCAGCCCTCCAATGGGAAGTGGAGCAGGATTTTAGTAATACATTCATAAAACAGCAAGTTACTTCGCTCTATTAACCAAAGCCATTCATGGAATTTCCTTAACTTTACGATGTGCCGTGTGCCATCTGTAAGGGTGCTGAGAGACTGGTCTGCTTTCACTCGCCATGGCTGCCCCTGGACCAGAGGATCTTATAAAACCACATTGCTCAAGTGACAAAGATTTATGTTTCCAGAGTTTACACGCTTCACGTTATTAGATAAGGTTCAACTTGCAAGGTGCTTTTTGGCCATGCTTCAAATGGCCTTGGGGTTTCAATTAAAGTCAGAAACCGCAGCTTTGGCAGGAAGAATCATGGGGGTCAAACCCAGCCTCCCCACATCAGAGACAATTAGTCCCTGAACACAAATACAAGCCCACTGGGTACAGCCTATCAGCCAGGCAGTCACAGTACACAAGGCAACTCATGTAAAATAGCTTATTATGGTTGTGATGAGAAAGAAGAGGGAAAAGGGAAAGAACCCACGGAAAATTACCTCTTTTTTAATATGATTTGCAGTATTTGGCGAGTTTTACTATCGCTACATGTCCTCTTGTGTCTGGTTTAACAGCAGCAGCGGTCAAGTGGCAGATGCTGATCTGAGATATTCCAGCTTTCACTGTCACGGCTCGGATGTGAAAAACACCTAAGCCTGTGTATGACCAGGACAGACACCGACAGGCTGAATCTTGCAGCCATATAGAAAGAGACGGCATGGAAAAATGGAATACAAGAGGAGACCGGGCTAACTGCTCTTATCTATCAAATACTTCCTATTATTCAACGTTTTTAAAAATAAAACATGTGAACTCCAACATTATTGTTAACAATAATGTCACAGTTCACAGAAATTACTAAAGACAAAGTTGTCTTTAGCATCTTCTGAGTAATAAAATACTATGATGATAAACCATCAAGGACAAAGCTGAAGATCCTGCTCAGGCTATAACATGCTGTTGGAAAGACAAGAGAATGTCACAGGTAAAGATTTCTGAGACCATTCCTCCTCCTTCTGTCTTTTCAGACTCAGTGGTTCGAAAGGGAATGGATGGATGGATACAGCAGGTACGACAAGGTCAACAGTCTGTAATTCAAGGATTTTTTCCCTCTTGTTTCATGCACTGTAGTTTGTTTTCTACTATATTAAGCCAAGATCATTAATATTTCAAGATCTGAAGAAAGCTCTTCAAACACAGTGGCTGCTCCTAAAGCACACAGAGCCATTTTGCTTCAAAAATCACCTACTGCTGACCACATTAGTTTTCTCCATTTAACATGCTTGGAGATTCACCACATTTCGGCATGTGGCAGAAAAGGACACAAGAGAATGTGTGCAATGTCTTGCCCCTAAGAACTCCACGGTACCTCACTTAACAACTCCAATGTAATCCTGTAAAAGCTGTTCTTAGCATGAAGCCCTGCTGACACACCTATTACAACCAGTGCCTGGTAAGGCTATGGATGGGCTTTTTTTTTTTTTTTTGAAAGTTAATGATTTAGTAGGCAAACAAAAAGCCAGCACAGAACCTGTTCCCTGCAAGTCTTTATTGCTTGCTCATGACAAATCTTCACGCGGCTGCTTTTCTAGGAAGGATTTGCTGGGTGAGACCTGGCATGAATGAGGCTCTTACACAGCTTTCGAAAGATACCATTGTAAAAAGATTAGTTCACATGTGCAGTGCAAACTTTGGATTCAGTTCCTCAGCTTTGCCTTAATTAGTTCTTTCTATTAGGTTTTCTTTTAAAAAAAAAAAAAGAAAAAGAGAAAAATCTTCTCTTGCATTCAGATCACCCACAAGCATAACATGGCTACAATCACCTGCACCAGATTCAGGGAAAATTCTCAAAAAAAAATATTTTCAGCATGAAAAAGCTCACAGTTTTTCTTCAGAAAAAATCTCATTGATTTTAAGAGAACATCAGCTTGAAATAATTAGGTTGATATCTTTGAGTCCTAATGTTAAAATCTGTTTAGTTTCTACTTTTCTTAAAAGTGTTACCGAATTTGTCCAACAATGCTAGCCATTATTATATGCCTGTTTTGTTCGGTTTGGGGTTTTTTTTGTGTTTTTTTTTAATTTACCACAGTAATGTGTGTTAAAACCACAAAAACTGATCTGAAGGATTATGGAACAGTAAAAACTGGTTGTACCTTTTCTTAAGCTGTTTTTCAAGCTCCATTTTCTCATTAAAACCTGATTTTTCAGACCCATGGCTTTCTCAAAAAAAAAAAAAAAACCAAAACCCACAAAAAACCCACAAAGAATACATGTGTGGGCTGGAAAGTCTGCTTGCTCGGTCTCTCCAAATGCTGAATTTTCCATTAGAAAATTTCAGCCAACAATGCTAGAATTTAAAAACTCATAGCGGATGGGGTTCTATTTACATTCTTTTTAGTCACAGCTACAATAAAATATATGTATTGCATTGTTTTTAACTATTTTACCAAAGCAATGTCTTTTTCTGATGGGGGGATGTAATCTCAAATAATTACTCTTACAAATTTAAAATCATTAAAAGAAAAATCCCCCCAAGCTTGCTCTTATATTGTTCCTTTATCCTTACTGAAATGGCAACGAGTCTTTCCATCAGAGCTTGGAAAAGGCTTGAATTGCATAATAATCCTTCAAGAAAAAAAAAAAAAAACGGGCGAAGCATCTTGGCATCTTGCAAAGATTTGGATAAAGAAACCTCCCCAATGTTCTTGCTGACAGGTTCCTACATCATTGAAACTGCAGCATCCAGGCTGGCTGAGCCCTGATGAGAGCACAGGCTGGGGAAGGTCCAAGAGAGCCAGCCCTGATGTGACATCCCTGGGCAGGAGCTTGGACAACCATGGACCGAGGCCAGCCAAAAGAGTTCCTACCTGCTGCCTCTATCTCTGCTGAAGAGAACTCACAAATGAAAAAAAAAATAGTTATTTCCAGATCAGAACCTAATGAAGAGAATGGGGTGAATAAACAAGCACAGAAACATGGTTTTGTTCAATTAAATCTAATTTAAGTCAATGAACTTAGAAGAAAATTTGTCATAGATGTTCTGAAGTTCTGATGTGCAGCTGCAGGAAAAGGGACTATCGGGACGGCAGTGCTGCACAGGAGGAGGAGGTACACTGGCACAGAGATACCAGCCTGTAGAGCCATCACCTTAGGGATCACTATCCTGAAGGCTAAAATCCCAGCTGAGTTCTGGAAGGAAAGGGCCCTCAACTGGGACAGGATCAGCAGCTGAACACAAACCATGCTCCGCCTGCATCCCTCCTTCCCGAAAGGGACCAGCAAACCACTGACAACTTCCATCACAGACGAGTGAATAATACAGCTAAGAATCTGTGGAATTAGCTGGCATTTCAGAAACTATGGATTTAATACCTTTTTTTTTTTTTAAGGAGAAAAATGTATCAGCTACATACTCATGAAATTGTCAAGATTCCTTGAGATACAATTTTCAATCAAATCTCCCTCCACACACAACAGAAGAGGGGAATTTTTAAGTTAATGACCATAGCCAACTTCAATTAAAAACCCTAAAATAGCATTCCTGGTAAATTAAGGACAAAACAAATAATTTAACAAAAGATATTTCAGTGTCAGGCTTATAAATTTAAATGAGAGAAGAAGTTTGTGTTTAAAGACTTGAAAAAATACTTTGATAGCTTATTTCATATCTTACAGCACTGGCTACTTTTTTCTTCAGCTCTTCCCTGTCTGGCAATATTTTAAGCTCATGTTTTAACTGCTCCCTTAGGAACAAAAAGTTACTTTTATTTTTCCCTTCTAATGCTGTTCTTATTCTTGAAGAGGATGGATTTTCTCTCTCGGATTGTAACAAAACCACATCTGCCACATAAGTAGGCAGCATCTCCTCAGCTCTCTTTTACTGTTATTACCATTTCTGAACAGATTTTTGTGTGTTAATTATAGAACTCAATTGTTTGGATAGTCTCTTTTGATGAGCTTTCTGCCCCGCACCATGAACCCCTCCGTTATTGTACAGCTGTTTTACTTCCAAATGCTCATCAGGGTTTTCTAATTGTCAAGCTGTCCCAGCGACTACTTCTTTTGACCTAAAAGTCAAAGAAAGGGAGTCACCCTTGTCTCCCCGACATGAATACCACAGGAGTCCCAGCGGCCCCCCTAATACCTACGAGACAATGCCTTTCCAGATCATTGCCACTACAAGCATAATTGGGTTTGGGGTGAAATGAGAAGATTTTAAATAGAATGAATTAATGAGTTTCTTGTAAAATTAAGTCGTTCTCCTGGTCCAATCTAATTACTCACTGTAATGCCCCTGAGAATGATAAATAAGGATCCTTATAAGCAAAAAGGGAAGAGAACCAAAAAAAAATAAAAAAAAGAAGTGCTTTCTCCCAAGCCTTTCTTAAAAGTCAAGTTGTAGAATTTGATACCATGTAGCAATGCTTTTTCCACATAAGGTCAGGCCCCTTTGATGTCCGCATGGTAAGCTCTTTGCCTCCAATGATGACTGCAGGATTGCTACAAACTAAAAGGAGTTCCCCATAGCCAACTCACCTCTGATAAGAAAAACAGAATTTCCACACACTAAGAGTATATTTCAGGAGCATGATCGGCATGAGGAAACCAAATCCCACTGGGGAAGGGCCACTGTTTGATGGGTACCAACCTGGGACCTTGGAGCAGAAATGTACTGTGGTACCAAATCCAACCCCATGCACACTGAAGATGTGCATGCAGGTACACTTACTGGTACACACACAAACCTCCTGTGCAAAGCCACACCACCAACTAGGCTGAGAAAATTTTCACACAGACAATCTGAACAACCGTTAAAAAAACAAGCCAAACATTTTTTGTTATTTGTTTCCCTAGTGCAGCAACAAGTCTTCAGCTTGTGCTGTGGTTTGGGGGGGGTTTTGTCACTGATGAGGTGATGACGAGAGCTGTAGCCCTGGCAGGAGCCTAGGAAAGCACAGCCCATGGAGCAAGGTCCTCTGCTGGGCTGTGCCCAGCTTCCCCCAACATTTCCTACAGTAGGGACCAGAGGTCTGGCAGCCATTCACTGTGGGTGATGCAACCTGCTGCTACTGCTGACTTGGCACCCTCGTCCCCCCCTCCCCAGAGCCAGCTACAAGCAGAGTGTAGCCTCCCACCCTCGTCCTAGGACAGTGCATCCACTCAGCTGCCCAGAGACTCACCTTCCCCAGCACACAGCGCAGTGAGAGGAGAGGGTTACATGCACCCAGCTCCCAGCTGTGCACACACTGTGGCAGGAGACAGCCATGCACTGTGCAGTTCCCTTCCAAGCTGTGCTGAGTGAGACACTTGCAAGGCCAAAGTCCACATCCTCCAAGGGAAAACTTATCTGGCTGGATTTTCCCCAACGCAGTGATTCTAAACGTTACAAGACAGACACCAGGCACATGGTCTCCAGCACAGCACCACAGAGACAACTCTCCATCAGCCACCTGCACCCGCCTGACACCTGCAGCCACCACTGCAGGAGGACTCAGCCGTGCAGGGCCAAATGGTGGTGTCTCCGCTGAGGATGACTGTGGCTGCAGTGCTTCTGGCCATCAGGAAAGGCTCAGCTGTGGACAGCGAGATGAGGAAGAAAAGCAACATCCCAAGGCAGTGGCTGTAGGCAGTCACAGCAATACTCCGAATCCTCTGCAATCCAACAGCGTGCTGCCTGGTTTATATCTACGATGAGGTAATGATCACCTCATTGATAGGTGGATAGATTTTTATTTTTACTTTTTTGACTCCTACGAGACAAGAAGTTCAACTGCCTAATTCAGTTTCCAAAGTTAAAAGAAGTGAGGAACAAGAAGCTAGAGAGATCTCTAGTGGGGAAATCAATCACAATCAACCACCACCCAAGATGTCTTCTTGAATCCTCAGGAGGGAAAGGCGTGAGGCCCACATGTGGGCTTCTCCACTGCCCTCCTGAAACAAGCCAAAATCTGCTCTATTGAACTCAGGGATGAATTATTCTTTTTTTTAATATAAATCAAGTCCAGTGAAATAAACCAGTAAAAATTAAAAAGTCGCCAGCTTGGCAAAGGGCACAAATGCAACAGGACAGGACAGCTGATAGGGCAATCTGTTCAAGAGAAGGCTACAGACAGAAACAAATCTACCAGGTGCCTGACAAGAGCTGGAACAGCCTGCTAATCCCAGCCAAGGAGGTCTTGGGCAGCCAGGGATCATTTTCTTGAGACAGCCTTTGAAGCAAACTACCCCTCACTTGGACACCTCATACTGCGGGGACAGACCCACAGCACCGCTGTCATCGTACCACTCCCAGATCCTCTCTGCGGGACAGAGTTTATATTTTTGGAGTGCTGCTCCTAAGCAGTTTGGGTTCTCCTGGGTTTTACACAGAGAAACGCTATGCTTGTCTTCTACAGAAATGTCCCTAACTAACTTGTATGTAATACAAAAGAAATATAATTATGCTGATAACCCAATCATTTCAAAAGCTGAAACCTACCTTATCAGTCATCCTTCTCTAAGGAAACTAGACAGTCAAAAGCAGAAAAGAAAAAAATACATGTCCAATTCATATGTTAAATATGTTCAACAGGCACTTACATGCAAAAGCTCAAAAATGAAAAATTAGCTTTTATTCTTAAAAAAATACTATTGCCAATTATTCTGAATAGATCACAACTGCTAAGAAAAAAAAAAACCAAACCAAAAACCTCTCAAAAATATACAAACGGGAAAATCTCATATTTCTATAAATTAATAGTAACAACGTAAACATGCAATGTCCATTTCTGTGAAACCTGGGGTGGGGAGGGGGGAACAGTTGTGGGCGAGTGTGACATTTTCCCCATCGTGATTGCTGCTATCTTTGCCAGTGCCCTGACGCTGCATTAGCACTGTCAATACAGCCTGCGTCCGATGCATCCAGCCTGCTGCTAAGAGGGTCAGATGAAAAGTCTCATCAAGAAAACATCCTAAAGCCAAAACCAGCCCCTGGACTGCACTGGGGGTTTTGTTTGTCTGAAATTAAACCAAAGATTAGAAAGCTGAAAGTGGAGGGTCTGGGTAAAACAGTGCCAGGCTGATAAAATCCAACCACCAAAACACCGTTTCTCAGTGCGAAACCAGCACTTTCCGCACGGAATGAAAATCCCAATCTGCTCTGCTCTCTACAGGAGGATATTTGTAGGACTGGCGCTGGCGAGGGAAGCGTCCGGCACTGCCCCAGCGCGGAATGGAAAGGACTGTTTGTCCCTTCTGCCCTTCTGGGCAGCTGTAGGACTGAAAGCACAGCTCCTCGAGCTGAAGTGCTCTAACGAAGAGGGGTGTGCTGTAGAACCGGGGAGTCGGCACCTCAACGGTTTGCATTTCTGTCTTTTAAGTGTTTAAACAATAACCAGTGCCCTGCTATGCTAAAGACCTCTTTGCTGTGTCCTCCTTCAGTGCAGAGCCCTAACGCTGCTGCCACACCGGTGCCACTGCTAAGAGCATCTCTGCAGCACTGCTGCCCCAGCCAAGCCTTCCAGGTTCTCCACTTCAAACTGTCACTCTGTTCGATCACAGAGTACATCTAGCTTTGAAAGTTTAATCACCTTTATACAAGCTGTGAGATTTAAGAGATGAGTCAACTAATCAGTTTCAAATAATTACTCAATTAGAAAAACAAGCTGATGGCTTCCCTGGAACAGAAGCATCACGAGGACAATCACAAAACAGATTCTTATGCAAACCTGGGAAGTTAAGGGGTTTTTAAATAAAAAAAAAAAAAAAAAAAACAACAAAACAACAACAACCAAACAAACCCACATAGAAAAATCACATTCGTTAAGCAACTAAATTTTACAGGAAAAAAAAAAAAACAAAAACCGCATCACCACTGAACTTTTACGGTATACTCCAGTGAAAGCTGATAAATCGGCCTGAATCTCCCCATTAACAAGCCCTAATCCTCTTGTCAGGAGACCTGCTTACCAGCTCCTCTCCCTAGTCTGTAACAGCACTGACGGGAACACAGATCTGTATCTCAGACCACCGTCCAGCCAGCCAGGGATTATCTCTCATCTCCTAAATCTTAACAGCTCTGTAGAAAGGCAATTAAACTTCCAAAGGCAGATAGATAAGTCTGTGAGGGAGCACAGTAGCGACTGGAGCAGTCTGGCATGGGAAGGCCTAACGCACAGCTCCCACGTTATTGTTGGAAATGCTCATTTGCTCCCAACACCAGCATCAACTGAGAGTCTTGGTCTCGGAAAGTGTACATGTAAGGTATTAAAAAGCACCTAGCGTGTTATTTTCTGTAATTTTAAAAGTGCTTATATTTTACACATGCTAATGAGACACTGCAAGTTGGCTGAAATATAATTATTACTTAATACCCTTTTACGAATTCTCTATTGTCAAAAATTTGTGGATTGATCCTGCACATAAATCCCTTAATGCTGTCTCCTTTGTGCAAGTGGAATTTCACTCTGCAGCAGAACTCTGCATAGCTGCAACGTTCTCTGCTACCATTTGAACTTGCATCATGTCTGTGATGGAGCCACGTTATGCCAGCAAACTAAAGACTACAGTGTTTTTTCTGGACTTTTTTAACTCTTGGGTTAACTATGAACAGCCCAGAAGAGAGTTCAAACTTGTATCTCCGGAGCTATAGCAAGATGCCTTAATATGGTTTAATCATCATATCCTCTCTAACTGGCTGTATGACATTATACAAAAAGCCCACCCTATTTTGGTCTCCCGAGAGAATGGCTTTACACAAAGGTTTTGGAAGATGCCTAAATATAGACAGTTCTGTGATGAGATCTGGGTCTATGTGAGATAACAACTCTGCACTATTTTTGACCGTTTAACAAAGATGCTGGGAACACAATGGCTTCGAACAAACACTGCCTTGGCTCTCCCCAGCACCATAGAAAATAGATGGAGGTGCTTCTGAGAGACTTCCATCAACATCACTGTAAAAAACTATCAATCCTTTACTAAGTACAACATCAATCAAAATAGTGGCGTGCAAATCATGATCCATTAAGTACTTCACACTTGATTACCCATGACATTTAGAGAGGGTCATACATTGATGAGTTGCTTCTCTCTTCTTTGCCCTTTCCTATTTGGAGTGCATGACCACTTTCGGTTCATTACCAATGCAAAGTTTAGCAGGAAGCTTATTTTCAACAAGAGGGAAACAGCCACTCAATTATTAGTAGTTTTCTTCTCAAATTTGCTCAAGCTGTAAGTTTCTTTATTCTGCACACATCACACCTTTTGGATAAGGGACACACACTGGTTTAAACATGGCATTTGCTACCAAGGATATTCTGGAAGTGGAAGACTCAGACCACCCAGGATTTCCCTATACAGCTTCACCCACACCCCTCAGATTCTACCCTAGATGTGAAAATCAGACTGAAGATTTGCTCCCCACTGGGCTAACAACTCCAAGCACGCAGGGAGACATCTGGAAGTCATCCTTCTACATTTGTTCTTACTTACGGCTTGATGCCTCACTACAAGGTGAGATCTCATGGCTACAGGGGAGACCGAGACAGTCCCCCAGGTCTTGTTCCTGACTCTGTCACAGAGGCTGGGAACAGCCTGCCTGACCTTCCTCTGGCAATAATGGACACAAAGTGTATCACAGTATTATGAGGAAAACCCATTTATTTCCTTCCCAGCTGGTTCAGCCTCACCTTCTGCTCAGTAACTTCCAGCTCATCTCCCTGTGGATACTGATAGGTTCCCAAGATGTGGATAACACTTTCTCACAGGAGATAATGGCAAGAAAGAAGCAGGGAGCAGTAGAAGAGAAAGTAGGGCTGTTCCTTTAGGCCCCCTAATTTCAAGGGTGTAACTACACAGCACCCAGAGCATAAACGTCAATATCCCTGCCTCGGTCTATCCACTTACAAAGCGGCAATAAAATTCACAATAGATACATCTAAAAGCTGTTGTGACGTTTAATTAAGTAATAAATGCATATAAAGCACTTTGAGATCTCCAGATAACAACACACCACGCAAGAGAGGAGGTGATTACTTGTGATGAAACAAAATCTCATGGCAACAACCCCGCACTCGGCAGGGAATATCCAGGGCTGTCTCGATTCTCTTCGGCAGAGGAAGCTCGTGGAGATTGTTTACCTGCTCTTTTGCATCACAGGCTTTGGCAGGATGTTTGAGAGGATGCAGGGAAATGCTTGCATGGGCTGAGAGCTCAGAGCTGTGAAATACAGTCCCTATTTAAAAACCAAAGAGCAGGGAATCTGCTCCTGTCAACAAGCCTTTCAATAGAGGAGAATAATTTAGCAAGAATAGATGAAATCTCCCACCTTAGGGTGATCTGCGTGGCTGCAAGGAGAAACGCGTTTTGGCAGTTCTCACATTCTTTTGTCAAACTTCTGTTGTCTGGGAAAGAGTGGAGTGCCAGAAGCCCTTGCAGGTGAATACTTTGGCAGTTTCAAGCTCACTTGATTCACAGTGATAGCATGTTTATCTAGATGTTTGGAAAGTTATTAATGAGATCAGCAAATCCTTTCCATGTATAAATTATAAATCACCTTCAGCAATGCCACATAAATTACCAAGTCAAGTGAGAACATGCTTATTTATCTGTGACAGTCTTTTATCACCAATAAATAAAAGAACAAGAGAGGATTAACTAGGGAGAAGCATATTGCTCGTAGCACTGAAGCACAATCTGTTAGGTCACGAACAGAAACACGGGTGCAGCAGAACCCCTGTTAAACTGCACATCATGATATCCTGAAGGAGATGCCAGTAGTGGCACTACACCAACCTAGGAGGAGTAAGGAAGCAGCGAACTGCTGTCCAGGCTGCATTGCTGACCCTTTTAGGGTGCACTCAGAATGGTTTCCACCATGCTGGAACATAGGAAATTCCATGTGAACGTAAGGAAAAATTTTTCACTGTGAGGATGACAGAGTAATGGAACGAGTTGCCCAGAGAGGTTGTGGAGTCTCCTTTGCTGGAGACATTCAAGACAAATCTGGACACATTCCTGTGTGATCTAATCTAGGTGACCCTACTCAGGCAGGGGGGTTGGACTAGATTATCCTTCAAAGTCCCTTCCAACTCCTAACATGCTGTGAATCACTTGCTCTACAGAGAGCAGGTATCTCCCCAAGCCTGCACATGGGGCCTTCTCTCACCACACCTTCCTGCAGAGTGAAGGCAGGGCACTGGATGTACAGAAACTGGTTACAAGGACCTGTTTTAGCAGTCCCACAACCAAAAGATTTAGAAAAAGAACCAGTTTTACGAGTGGCTGCTGTGAGTTCAGGATAAGAAGAATTACAATTTAAGCCAGAGTTAGCTTTTAAATCCTCTCCTATCCAGAATTCACAAGACACATCATGCACTAATTCCTTTTAGCTGATGTATGGTATCTTTACATCACAGCTCTGCCCATCCCTCTTCAAGGTCCAGATAACACACAGATTTCCAACACAGGATTTGGCCCAGCTGTGCAATGGGCATATCACCTGGTAAAGTTTGAAGGTAGGTTTGTTTATGGAGGCAGTCATTTGAGGAATTCTTTAAACCAAGCCTTTCTTCCAGAGTTCTGCACAAAGTCTCCCTTTGTATGAGAAGGTACATTTAAAAAAAAATAATTAAATCCTGTGGAAAAGAATTGCAGAAACTGATGTTAGGCATAAACAAAAATACATGTGATAGGTCTCTTCTCCCTCAGCTTAGCCTTTGCCAGGCACCTCCAGGGAGGCTCTCAGCAGACTTTTTTGTCAGCTGGTGGAACTGGTGAATTAACAGAGGAGTAGCAGAGACCCTCTGGATTGCTCCAGGTGAAGCATCCAGAGTATGAATTCAGCTGTACCTCAGCAGAACCATGCTGGCTGAAAGCTTACACAGTAGAGGTGCCCATTGCTCCCATGGGAGATGGAGCTCATGCTCTGGGTGCTGCAGAAGCATACAAACCAAGGTGCAATCATGCAGTTTCAAGACAAGACTGTCTCTAACACAAGGAGGAACAAGCCTCCACTGACCCAATCGCTAAAGCAAACGAAGATTTCTCAGTTAACGCTAGCCAGCACAGATAAACAAGCAGCAGTTTTCCCGCCACCTTCCATGGGGACCACTGGAGGACAGTCTGGTCCCTGGCAGCCATCCCCTGTGGGGTTTGCCACATCACCCTGAGCCTCGCAGGTACCTGGAGGGCACAGCCCACAGGCTGAGATACAGGTCAGGATACTGCCCAGCCTTTGCTCCAGCAATGGTGACCTACAAGAAGAAAAGCTTCCTTTCAAATTCCTGCTGGATGTTGCAGAGCTGCTAATTAGGAGAAAGTGGCAAAACAAACACAATTTTGCTTCTAATCTGGAAAAGCATCAGTCTCCGACAAAACTATTGGCAAATAAACAGAACAATAACATCCCATCTTGGCTCAGAGGACCTCACAGCTGACATGATAAAGCTATTTGTTCAAGTATCTACATGATATGTAAATTAGTGCAAGATAATAAAAGAAATTAATTGTGGTAACCATGGAGCTATTCAGAAATGGCCAAAAGCACCACTGACTTCAGTCCAGGCCACAAAAATTTACTCTAGGAAAGAAACCTGTCAGCAAGTTTCATCGAGGCTTCACACGCTCTGGAGCTGAAGTATGACTCACGTCCGCCCCGATCGCCTTGTGCTTTTCCCAATACGATAAGTTATCGGTTTATAGTTCTTATGAGCACTACTTTAATCTACCCTCACTGAGCCATATCAAAACTTAATTTTGCCTCGACAATTAGCAGAATGCTTCATCCAAACTACATCTAAGATAGCTGAGGAGAGTGAGGTTTTAAAATATTGTCGACAAGGTGATCTTACACCAGTTAAACAAATATGTGTGCTGAAAATAGATGGTCTTGCATACCCAAGTATCTTTCACTTTTCAAGAGATCCCAAATTCACACAGAGTAAGTTTCACTTCCAAACTTAGCTGAACAGACCTGAGACAGAAACGTTCCCCTTTTTCTCTCTGCCTTTGTCAACTATTAGTGGATTAATCCCAAATTAACGAAAACCACCCTGCAAAACTTCCCTGCCTTGCTGGTGCACCCATAACTGTCAAATTTCATATGACACCACACAACTATAGATGATGATCCTCAAGAGCAGCCCCAGCAGCCACCTACGCCCACCAGCAACTTCTCCCCTGCCCCGCAGAAAGTTTACTTGCACTCTGCCTTTGACCACCAAAACCAAGTTCACTGTGAATTTGGTTGCCCCAGCCAGAAGTCTTCCGACAACCACTATTTGCTTGAATTTTCAAGCACTTCTTCACTTGATTACCAAAATCTTTTTTAATCAATCAGAAAATAAAACCAAAAACCCCAAAACCAAAACATCCCAAAACCACAAGGGAAACCCTTATTTCAAAAACTAACGCTCAGGTCAGCACACTAGTTTTCCATGTTCCTTACTTGCAATTACTTAACACCTTTTCTTGCCTGAATTCCTTCATCAAGGAATATATACTCAAATAAACAAGCCCAGGATTTTCCAGCAGAACCAAAACATGAAATTTGTACATAATCAAAACTTGAGGCAGTTAAGCTGAGCAGGAGGAAAAGTGCCAGCTGCAGTGAATTAGTGGTGCCGTCTGATGCATCAAGTTTATTTTCTAGATGGATTTTTCCTTTGTGAAGGTGCAGCAGAACAGCAGCCACTAATGGGTCAGTAAATTTACACTGTGCCAGCCACAGCCCCGAATACAGGAGATCGGCAAGAGACAGACAGGGAAGAGGGGAGATGGTTATTTCTCGCTATTTTATTCTTATGCATTTGCTTACATTTTGTGAATGTGCCACTTAGAGCTATTTGTTCAGGTTTTTCCCAACTCATCATGGGACATAAACAACCTTTTGAAAGACCCATATGAATCACCTTTGTCAACAGTAAGTGGGTTTTGACATTGCAAATGCTTAGTGATGTCATTCTTAAATACACAAAGAGAACTGTTCATCTGCACAGTAATTTTAGGGCTTCAGTGGAATACAGGGCTGGAATATCTAACTAAAGAAGAGCAAATTCTAAGCCTAAATTAGATGTCCTCTACTTAGGTTGCCTTAAAGCAACAAGGGTAGAAGGAAAGTCTCTCCCACATGGGAATGTTACACTAGGCTCACCCATGACTTTACAAAATTACCTTACTAACAGTCTTGGCTGAAGACCTCCCAGCTCCATGGAAGTGACATAGGAGCCTCCCTGCCTGGGCTGTGCAACGGGCAGGGCTCCTTCCCCACTGTGCCCAGGATCCTTGGACAGGAGCCCAAGAAGCCAAGTCCAGAAGACAGAGCAGCTGCCCTAGTATGTTAAAAAGTTTCCCAGAACTGCTGTTAAGGAGCAGCCTCAGCATCCAAATACTTTAATAGATACCCGAACATTTGCAAAGCTGCACTGACTCATAAACCATAAAACTGCCTTCACAATTCTGCAACTGGGGATTAAACGTGCTGCCTCAGAGCTCGTCCACCTTGTTACACACAGAGAGCCCATGACAAAAAACATTTGCAATTCAAAGTACTCACAGATTCAAGGTCAGAGTTTTCCAGTTTTAAGAATTCTTCATAAATGCAAAGTCTAAAGCACTGATATCAACAGACTGACTTTTTTTTAGTCTCTACCTCAAGAAAGCAAAGATGAAGGCGATCACTATTTCAGCTTCTTGAGGGGGACTTCCCTGTCAGTGTGCGTTAGTGACTTGTTAAACAAAATGTTTTGCAGTAAATCACATGGAAATGTGAACTCAGCAAATGCCAGAGGCAATGACAGGCGGATATAAATGACAATTAGAAAGGTGTGTCCGGATGCTTGAGGTATGAGCCATGATAAAGTGCTTGTGAAATTTCACCTGCCCAGATTGGGACAGAGGTTGTGGCCTTCAGAGAGAAAGAAAAAAAAAATCAGATGTGCTAATTAAAAATAAAAATATATGTCTGAACAGACACCCAAATATTCCAGTCTCAGCAGGGAATAAAACCTGTAGGTTTGGGGAATTAGTCTGAATCAGACCTTGTTAAATGGTCACAGCAAGCTTGGAGAAAGACAGTATAAGCCGGTGGTTACTGCAAGCACTTATTCAACTGGGAGAAGACCGTGTTCTTTTCATACAATCATTCATTTGCACGCACGGGCTTCTAAAATGGACTTAGCAGATCTCTGTTCATCTTCTCTGAGCTGCTTTTGACTTTTTAGAAAAATATATGGAACTGATAACAATCCTCACAGATTTTGACAGACATACACTTTAGCTGATTAAATGTTTAACATTAACAACGCCCGTTAACATCACCAGCAGCTAGAGATGACTAACAAAGAAGAACATGAAGTCACATTACTGCATTCAGCAAACCTTCAGAAAATGCTACTTTTCACAGTCAAAAATAGCATACATACCTTACCAGCCCAGATTTCATCAGCCCATTCTGTCAGCAGTAAAAGCTGTTTTCTAGGCCACGACATTTTCCATTAATGCAATCTGATTTGCCACTGCATTTTTAGAAAGCTAAGGTGAATATGTGATACTGAGAGAGGGCAATCAGGAATTCAGAAACAAAGTCTGAAACTCCTCATGTAGGGCAAGGTCAAAGAACAGCTGCCTGTGGAAAACCCCACGCACAGGGACTCACAGACCACATGTTAACATGCTGGCTGTGTATTCCTAGGAGCTTTTCCTAGGGATACTGCAAATAGGCAGTAACATGCTTCTCAACAAATGACTAAAAAATTGTGGAGATAACGACTTCTCATTTGGCTTTATTATACATACGCAACCTGGTACTTTTATCTCCCACATTAGTTGGTCTTTAAGAAGTTCTGATTATTACTCACATTGTTCTGTGTGTTATATCTGTTCCTAGTAACAGAGAGAACAAACCAAACCAAAACACAATGATATTTCTGAAGCCGCAATTCAACAGGATAGAATCCTACTTGCCTGTTTCTAAGACCTGTGGTACTCTACAGAAATGACTAAACGGCTGGTGGTGGTTTTTGACAGAGACAACTATCATTCGTAGGGTACCAACAAACTAAAAAAAAAAAAAAATTAACAAGTGCCATAAAGCAATTAAAATCCAAAGTGTAAAGTAGATGTAATGACTCAACAGCATGATCACTACACTCATAAACCAGCCTAACAACACATGGTCTTCACATTGACATCAACATAATTTTAAGTAGCAAATTGAAATTCTCATCATTAGTGGAGTTTCACTGACACAGAAGTTCTAGGGCAGAAGAAGCACAGCCGAGAGCTGTGTACTGAGAAGACTCACAAGGAGCTGCACTAAAGCCCAGTGTGGTTACCGTAGGCGTCACTTCAAGGGCCAGAGGCCAGCTAGCAGCAGTTTGCTGCACAATCTGTGTAGTACGTGTTGTTTTATCAAAATCCCTCTCTAAAGACAAGCAAACAGGCACTGTCACTCTAATCTTAGAGTCAAAGCACATCCTTCCCAGCAGTCAAAAAAGAAGCCTGGAATTACAACCTAAATATTCTCCAGTGGGTTTAAAGGTAAAATAACCAAGCAATCCACCCACCCCAAAACACAGAAGGGAATGAACAGCATGTAAACTCCCCATTCTTGCATTTTAAACCTGTCTCATTACCAGAATGACAGCCCTTCTCCCTCCACGCCCCCCACCCCCTTCCAGAGAGGCAATAGTAACAATGCTTCCAGCTTGTTTGACTGGGAAGATCATTCTCATTCTAGACTCATATCCAGCTACAGTTTCAAATATATTGTAAGGCTCAGTACAATTAAACAACTGTCCTTGTTCTCCCAGATAACAAGCAATACTTTTTTACTGTTTTAAATAATCAGTATGCATTCCATGCATACTTAAGGAAATTTTTGTATTTTGTTTCTTTTCAAAGACAACTTTGGCATTCACAAAAGAGGCTGTTCCTAGTCTTAGGTAATGCAGAGTATATTAATTGGGCAATACCTCACACTTATTTTGGAATGCTAATCTGCACAGACCCTGGCTTTCCCAGCACCGCCTGGTCACTTGCTGACGCCGTAGACTGGTGGCAGCGCATCAGGAACACAACAGCATGTTTGTGAGGTGAAAGCTCCGGTGTATGGCTCGACTGGTGCCTGCAAACCAAAAACTCTGATGGGTGGAGATTTAATGACCTAGTTTATGTGCCAGATGTCGTCAATAGCTTGTGATCAGCTTTTAACTTTGGATGGAGGAAGAGAGTTCAAAAATTAACTAGGTACTCCCTGCCAATACCTATCACCAAGCCTCTGACGGGAATGAAGCAGCTATTATTCACTGCTTATGCAGCTCATATCGAAGTTAGACCTCGAAAGAGTCCGTGCTACACAGTAAATTGGGGCACCACCTGCCTTCAGAAAATGCAAGCAGGATGTTTAAACAAATGAATCAGAAACCTCCACAGCTTGGGCCTGAGCAGAGACACAAAGCAGCCAAGGATTTGCATGGATGCGGCTGCACCCCTCCCTCCCGCTCCCCTGAAGCCCGCCCGGAGGCTCTGTCCTGAGCAAGGCCTGCAGGAAGGCTGCGAAGGGAAAGTCCGATGTGGCTCAAGCACCACCCTGCAGCATAAGCAACCAAGGAAGCGAGCAGAACCTCTCTGAAGTCAGATTGCTCACGGAGCCCACGGCTTCAGGATTAAATGAGGCAGGCTCACGCTTCTGATGTGTGCTCATTGGCTTCACGGGGCCATAAAACCTACCCAGGCCCCTTCCACCTTCGTCACTCTTGGGACTGCGGGTGCTGACTCAGCACAACCTCGTGGGAAGAGGCAGGTCTTTACAGTGCTTCCAATGCCACCCTGCAGCAAAGCCTGGTCCACAGTCTCACAACTTTTCTCTTCAGTATTTTCCAAACCAAGAACAGTGTTAGGCAAATACCCCGCAACCCTCAATAGTTTAAATACCTCAGTTTGCCCAACATATTTTGTCTCAGTACAGCCAGCAGTTATGTGATCTGGCTTACATTACCTACCCTCCTATATTCACTCTTAGGGTGGCCTTCCTCTTTCTCAAGATGAAACTTTGTTAAGCCCTCCCCAAACCAACGGCAGAGAACCCCTAAAGACCCTTCCCTACTGAGAACTGCCCACTTACAACAGACCAATACTTTTCATGACTTACATTGATAAGAGTTGAGTAATCACATGCAAGTCTACCAAAGACCACTTTCATTTTTGGATTAGGTGCCTCTTTCTTACACACAGACACACAGGAGCCCAGACAGCAGCTCCAGACCCATGGGAGCAAGCACCCTGCAGAGCAATGAGCTCCCTGTAAGCCTGGCGTGGGCCCAGTAGGAGAAGAGGCAGCTGGGGTGAGTGCTGTCTGCACCTCCGGTCCTCTGACACATCTTCTCTCACTCCTCACACTGTCACCATTGACCCCAGCCCTTATTTCCTGCTACTCCCTCCCAGTTGCAATGTCATTCCCAGCAAGAGCTTTAAATAACTGCCTGGGGTATGGACAGCATGACTAATACTTTACATTTCCAGTCACAGACTGGTGATCTCCTAACAGGCAACAGAACTGACAAGCGCTTCCTGCAATACCCTGTTTAGCAGACGATCTTCTCTGGAAAGGTTTTCCTAATCATATCTTAAGGCAATTAGAAATCCAAATAGCTTTTTTCCCTTTCTCCTCCCTGTCCCCAGCTGGCTGTGCCCTTGAAGCACAGCCGCCATGCAGCGGGACAGGTAGGGCCAGCTGCCCGGGGAGAGGGGAGCAAGGAAGGAGAACTGCTGAATGCCCTCAGCACAAGACCCCAAGGGACCCAGCTTCAGCTGAACCTGCTGGGATTTGGCAATATTACTCTACAACTGAGAGCTCAGGCACAAATGGCTGGGTCAAGAAAGGACAAAAGTAAGAAAGACTGATTTATTTTTTTTAAATAGGTAAAATCATCCCAGGTGTCAGGGCAGGTGACAACTTGAGATGTCAATATGCTGCTCCCAACAGTGCTGAGTGTTTTTCTGGCAGAGGTAACTGTAGAGGTAAATGGGGGGCACAGGTAAATAGGGTTGCTGTAAACTTGCCATATCTTTTTGCTCTGGTATTGCAGAATCATATTCAGACTCCAGGAGATCACTACAACAGGCTTTTGAGTTAAGAAACTTTAAAATATTAACACTAAAACCAGTAGGACTTTTCAGCTAAAAAAACCCCACGTTTATTAAATATTCAGTTTATTAAAAGCTAAACCCTGTGATTTGCTAGTACTCACATAATTCAAAAGAATAATCCTTCTCCAGCACTTCACTAAGTTCAGGAGTTTGGACTAGCAAACAAAATGAGTGTTGAACAGTGAAGTCAACTCTTTGATCCGGTAAATAAATCCATAGTGAATTTAGGTTCAATTACAGTATTTAATTTTATGACATCTATAGTAGTGCAACAAGTTAATGACAAATGCCAGTTTCATACAGAAAACATGCATTGACATGCACAAGCTACAAGAAAAAAAAATCAATTGGCTCTATATATAGGTATTAAAATATACATTGGCAGTTTTACACTGTCTTTTGCATGCATTTGTCAATAAATTTGATTGCAGTCTTAGTTACAATGAACAACCCACTATTGCAAATAAATTTCTAGCTTGGTATGCTGAAAAGTAAAACGTGCTTTACTGATACTTGTGTGTGCGCACTTACATGCATATTCACAAATGCAGTCATCGTTCCTGCCGAAATTTCATTTGCATGCAAAATACCTCTGGTGCAAATTACCAATAACATAAGGGAACCCATGAAATGTTAAAGACTTCAAAGGATGAGAGAAAAAAAATATTTGCATTTTGAGTCTGATCCAAAGCACATTAAAGTCAAGGGGAGTCTTTCCATTGGCCACAACAGATGTTCTGACTCGAGGAAGTTTTGATGCAAGTTATTGACATAACAGTAGACCAGCAAGACCACAAAATCCACTTTCTGAAGAAACCGAAAGTTAACTTTGCTAAATACTGATTTAGTGCTCTTCATCATGGCTGTTGCCTTGCAGCTTCTCCTGGGACAGCCTCTGCTGCCTCTCCTGCCATCTGCAGCACATCTTCCTGTTCCCAAACCTCACGTTCTATCCAGTTTTTACACCTACACATTCCTCTCTCCTTTGTTGATGTCTTTTAAATTCCTTCTCACTCTGCAGATACTTAACATTATAATAGTATTTTTTATTCTACAAAAGTGACTTACAAGACCAGTACCTGTAAAGGCAACAGAAGAACAGCCAAAATATGGTCAGATAGCATTGCTCCCTATAGAACATACAGGTATCAACTGCTTTTAGGCTTTGAAAAACTGCTAGTTGTTCTCATAGCAGAAGTAAATTGCTAGCTGCTCTCATCTATTTGAGACTAACCATCTTAATATTGCTTCATCAATATCTGTTCCATTCCATCAATGTTTAGTGTAACTTTTCCTTTGGCATAAACACAGTAATGCCTTCGACATCACAGCAGAAGTTGTTCACATAAAGGATGGAAAGCACAAGGTGGTTCAAGAAAACAAGTCATTGGACTTGCAACAGTGCAGTACCAGGTGGAGAAATAATAGCAAGGTTATTTAAATGAGTTTGAATAATTTATTCCTTTTGGAAAGGAACATTTTTTCCTGGCATGACCCAAAAAGAAATGATATAGTAAAAGGAGCATTTCTCCAGCACAAACATTATTAACAAATGCCATACTATTCTATGCATGTCACCAGTAAGCAAAATCAAACCCACTGCAACAAAAAAAAAAAGGTACTAGGACAGAGTGTACATTTTTCTTCCGCTCCGTACTTCAAAGTCATAAGCGCTCCTCATATTTCACGGTAAAAGGTTTTATTTCTTAGTTCCCGCGGCTCAGGTAATGATATCGTAACTCAAAGGTGGTGCAAGGCTTGCTATAGCTCTGACCTCATAAACTATTTTAATATCCCCTCTCCACGTCCCAACAGATATAGGACTGCACCTGAGCAGGCAATATCTCCTCAGTAGGTACCTGTTTATTCAGCTTAGATGGGAGCACATGTGCTGCACATTAAAACCAACCTGGATGCAAATAGGAGGTTTCTGTCTGCATGAGGGAGGCCATCTTTCAACAAGCCGAGAAAAAGTTGCCAAGTATCTGAGGTGCGTGGGAGGGAATACAAAATTAAGCCAAAACACAGCACAAACTCACAAAGCAAGGTACACAGCACCACATCTGCTGTACACATCTACTCTGGGCTCCTTGAAGCATTAGAGATGGCGTGTTGATCTGGAGCGATGAAAGCAGTACTGCTGGAAACAGGCAAAGGAAGTACCCAGAGAGCAGCAGCATTTCTACTTGTCCTTCCAGGCAGGCCAGTAACCGGCAGAGCTGCTCTAAGCTGCTCCAACACAACCCTGCCATATTAGGTCATTACTACAGGCTCAGATAAGGAGAGGACACTAAGGCCAGTAAAATGAAGCTACAAGCCTCATCTGTCGAGCCTTCAGAAAAACCAAAGCCAACTTTTAGAAAGGCATTCACATTCACTGTCCCTCTGGCTCTGCCAGAGTACTGCAACAAACCCACAGAAAGCTGTCCAAGGTGCCTAAGGGATTCTGGTGAGCTGAAATTACCTGGCTAGTTAACTGGAAAACTGATATGTGGGACAGAACTCTGCAAACCAAGAGACCTCCTGGGGAGAAAGAGGTCAGGAGACAGCACAATCAGGTCAAACTTAAGAGAGCTACCTTTCTACTGTAAGATGATGGTGCATAACAGGAGCATAACCTGTACTTAAACCATTCTACCAGATGCCCATCTAATTTTTCCTGAAATTCCTCCAATGCAAAGTTTCCCCAAATCCCCAGGCAATCTATAAAGGCACTATACATCTCTGGGATTATGGGTTTGGTCATGGGTTTCTTTGGGATTTTTTTTCTCCTCAGGTCTAGCCTAGTCACCTTTTTTTGTAAGATAATTATTTCCTGCCTTGTTACCAGCTCCATCCTTACAGCCAAGTTCTACACATATCTCTCTAAATAAGAAAGGTGGGAAATATTTCAAGTTACCTTCAACTCTAAGCAAGTCCAAACTTTGAACTCATTAAGCTGAGCAATAAGCACTAACACAAGCAGCAGAGATGCCTTAAGTCTCTCATGCCTGCACCAGGGCTGCGAATCCATCAATCAAGGTCTGCACTAGTTAAAACGACACTGCCTAGTATTCAATTATTTCCTTCTGGAATAAGGCCAAAATACACTAGTTGATGTGAATACATAAAACAGAATCTACTACTTTCTGAAAAACCTCTTTGAGGAACAAATTGAAAAGGGCTCTCAAAGAAAATGTCCCCTTATCGCATGTACTTACTTGTTATCGAAGGTCTTCTTGCATGATTCATGATGCTGAGCTGAGGGCAACCAACAATTTATTCTGAGAAATCGCACAGAGACTGAATAAAGATACAGGAATTACAAGCTAACACAGAAAGAAGAAGCAGGTCAAATCAGTGCTGGGCCATCTCAGTACTATCTCTATAGAGCATCAGTAACACAGTAAAATTTATTTTGTACAAGTCTTCTGGTTCGTCAGATTTGTTTTGGGGTTTTTTGGGGTTTTTTTGTTTTTTAATCAGAAAACAAAAAGCATCTAAAAGACAGCAGGTGCTGTTCCCCAGAAACAGCTTTAAGGTTTGATTTTCCATTTCTGAACAGGCACAACTGTCACCCACAGCTTCACTGCTGTGGTTGACAACTTCCCTGCACAGAATCAATCAGGGCTGTGTCATCAGCCAGGTCCAAGTCTCTGGACTGTGGGAAAACTCCTGAGAGACATTTAAAGCCTTTTTCCGATACCTGCCAACTCTAAGTCGTGGAGAAGAGGAGCTTTCATCTTTTTCATCATAAAAAGTGCTAGGTAAGTTGCCAGAGTATAACATTTCCATTTTTGCTTCAGATTGGAATTTGCCCATTATAAAACAACTTCTGCTAGACTTTGGCAACCCTTACTAATTCTGTCCAAGTGACACAAGCATAATATTTGACCTAATTGCATTTTAAAGCCTAAATAACGTCCTTCTACTCTAGGCCAAGACGGGCAACTTTTTCCTTTGCCCTACCCACAAGTCCCTGTGACACAATACTTCTGACATATTGCAGATTTCAGGAGAATTATTCCTTCCAAGCAAGTATCTTCCTTGTTATTTACCTGGACTGAAGTGCAGTTCACCATCATTTATGACGAAGGCCCAGAGACAAGTGAATAGCAATTACTCAGCATTCGTTAAAACGAAGGCCTCACCTTTAATAATTGCACAGTCACATTTCTTTGTGCAGGGTCAACCAGAAGGCCGGAAGAGAGACTTGCTGATTGACACAAATATGTATTTCAAAGGGCAAACTACAAAGTCAAATAAAAGGCAGTGTTTGCACAAGAGTTAACTAAGCCACTTGGCATTCTCAAAGAGCTCAACAATCCCACGGAAAAATGTCTCTCCTTTGCTCTGCTACACTGCATTTTTAACTCAAGCTTTAATACAGGTGTACAAAGAGGTCAAATTACTACGTTCACTGCATAAGGCTAGCTAAAACACACAACCACAAGAAAGTGAGCTATATGGTGATCTTTAAAGAAGTATATGGTGGGCAGAGCTACTTCTCCCCATATTCCCACAGCGAGCTGGAAGCCACTAAAAGCCTCAATACAAGCCAGAGCTACAGGGTCTTCTGATTGCACAGAAAAAACAACCAAGAGGATAAGATGGAGGAGACCTCCTTTCCCATGCTTCCATACCCTGATTTCAGCTTATCTTGAACTAAAAGGACCAGCACTGTATAGTCACTGGTCCAGTGCAGCCTAACAGGAAAAGGATGCAATACTTCAGAAGATTGCATACTGCTCTGGGGACTACACCACTCCTGTTGACAAGGGCTGTTCCCTGCCACGATGGATCAGATCCATGGTGCATCTCCTTCCATCTTCACCGGTGCCAGCACTGCTCTCTGACAATGGACAAGGCCTCCTGCAGTGGAGTAGGTGGATTTTGTTCTCCTTTCACAAATTATTCTAAAACTATTGATGGGTGCTTGTACAGTGCCCGCAAGTCTTCGAGCTCACTTTCAAGTTACTGGGTGTGTTGAATTCGAGGCTACTAAGTACACCAATTCTGGGTACATCAAAACTGGGTGCCAAGCTCATGTCTTCAAAGAGCCACCAAGAACTTTAAGATAAATCAACTACATGGATAAAGGATCTGCACATGGGCAGATTTAGCCTAAAAGGATGGAAACCGTCTCACTGGTGATCAGTGATGCACCTTAAGTTATACACACTGACGTCACCTCTTCAGTTGATTCCTTTCAGCTCTTCTCCCCACATAAACACAGGTCTTTTGAGGTTCAAAGCATTACAAACCAAGATACATTACCAGCCAGATCTATATATATGCGTGTGTACTTGGCATCCACTAAACTGTCATGTCAAAAGTATTAGATCCCAGCGTTTTAATCTTGTGTGGATTTTCAGGAGCAGTCCATATTTGGGTCAGCGTGACAAAACTGTCTGGAATTAGCACAGGAGGGCAGTTTCTAAAGGGAATGACTTCAACAAACTGCAAAAAAGTTCTTTTGCATTAAGTGTAACTATTACTACTCTGAGATTAAATATTAGCCGGAAAGTACTCTCATTAACTACAGAGTCCTTGATTAATGAGCAAGTGAAGTGTGTACAGGGACCTGGTCCTGATTTCAGCTGTCTTATTAGCTCTACCCTGGACACTTCTGATCACCACAAAAATAAATGAGGAAATCCAAGAACTAATTATGAGTGGACAAAATGTGTCTACCTAATAACTGTTTTACAGTACTGCAGAGATTAAGGAGAGGTTGGCAGATGTGCAAACACCAAAGCCACTAAAAAGAAACAGCAACAGAACTCAGCTATCTTCTAGCATCTGTGGCACGCGAAGCCACAGGAAGCCTCCCTAGAAATAGTCTTTATTTCAATAGAATGCCTCTGGTGCATTCCCTCCCGCAACCATTTGACCATTGTTTTAACACTGATGGGCACAGGGGGAACCTTCCATGCTCACCCTGTGCTCAGGAAGAGATGGAGGGACTGTCTCCCTCACCAAGGCACAGCTCTTAGGCATTGCCCAAAGTCCCTGGGGAGTTTGGCAACCAGAAGGCCAAGGGCAGGAGAGAGCATCCCACTCACAGCTCGTGGAGGTTGCCACTGCAGGTTTGAAGGCACATAGGCTGGGGTTGCACACCTTGCACTTGGGAAACCAGAACAATCTTCTTCAGTTTGTCGGCAAACACAGTTGTATCTAAGCATCTCCTGCTGTACTACTTAGCAAGCAGCCACTGCCCCCAAGCATTTCTGTGAAACATGAGGGACTACCCACACACCCTCTTTGAATTTGTGTTTACTTGTCTCTTGAAAAAGCCCAAAGACATCGTTTACACGCATTGGCTAAGTACAACAAAACTGAATACTCCAGTATCTGAAGAGGAGTTCAGGCAACTTGTGCCCTACAACTGATCTCCTATTTCTCCCTACACTTTCCTTCTAATCCTCTCGATAATTACACGAGCTGCCTGATCTTCCCCAAGCTGTCAATTCCCCTGAATCCATTTTCAAATGACCACCCTCGAAAGAGCCTGGCCGCTGGATCAAGCTGTCTCAGCTAGATGCAACCCGTGCCACTATTGTTGGCGCCCCCAAAACACACAAGTGCGGCCGGCCGGACTGGAACAAGGGTTCCCGGACCGAGGCCGGGAGGCGGGCAGGCCAGGGGAAGGTATTGATCCGGTCCTTTTAACATGTTAATTTGACCGGTGGCTGCTTCAGTCACTGCTAGGCTGGACACTTCAAAAGGAAACTGTTTTCAAAGCAGCGATGTCTTTTTCAACTGCAGAAAACAATTAAAACTGAAAACAAATTAATTCAAGCACCAAGTTCACAGAAGCACTGGTCGGTATTCAGCTCCCCAGACAGAGATGTTTGATGTATGGAAAGACAGACTTGTTAATTAATGCTATTAAAATGTGGCCTGGCAAGAAGCCTCCGGGATTTAAAACAAGAAAATCCACACCCTTTAAGCACACACTTTAATGTTAAAAGATAGCCTATATTACTATCAAAAAAAATTTTGTCCATAGCCTGTTGAAGTGTTCCACTGATTTCTCCCCCCCCACCACTTCTGGGAAGTAAAATATAGTTAAAATTCAATTTCTGTAATTCAATTTCTGTAATACAGCATCAACAACTGGAAATTATTTTGGCCTTTCTTATCATTGATACTGGGGGAATATAAAGCCAATTGTTCAGCCAGTTCAGACCACTGAGAACACATGGCAAAGCCCTCACAAAACCCTCGGTGTGACAGAGGCTTTATTAAAATATTTCAGAAAGCAGCAGCATTATTGACCAACGCCTTTGCTACCAACGCACAATCTTCGATCATTGACTAAATACAATGTGAGGAATGGATACAATGACAGGATTTAATTAACAGCGTGGAAGTACTAAAATATGTTACATACACAAAATGTGCAGACAGTTTTTGGGGTAATCAAGTGTTTTGCAACCATTTTTGTGGCTCACATCACAGTTCTGATTTTTCACAGCTCTTCTGTGGTTTTACTAGAAGTGCTCTCCAAGCTAAGGGAGATCACGAGCTGTAGCTCTGACCCACAGCTTATTACCCTGCTTTCAACAATTAAAGAGCAGAAATCTTGCATTTCCCTTCCAGCATGTCTCTATTTCAAGGCTAAAGTCAGCATTGGTCAGGAAGCAGAAGAGCTGAAGGCAGATGAAGGAAGAGCCTTGACCATCGAGCTCAGCCTGCTCCTCAGGACCCCAGCCCAGGGCAACTGCAACCTGCAAAGCCAAGCCCCAGCTGCACCTGCACCCATCACCCCCCTCCATGCTCACCTGCCCCATGGCGTGAGGGAATTTGGGATGCCACTGACCTCTAATCCCTGGCAGCAGGGGACAAAAAGTCTATTGGAAGCCAAGGGAGAACTTTGGCAAACGGCAGGGAGCCAACTGTCAACCTCACTTGGCTCTGGAGCTGACAGCATCATCAGAGCAAACGGCCACAGAAACAAGGCACAAAGAGATAATACCAGAAAATATGAACAAAATGGAACTTGTTTCCTTGCCACTAAATTGTTAGCTTTATGGGACTTCATGCTGAACGGTATGAAAAAATCCAATTTGCTTTGAAGCACATTAGTCTAACATCCTAATTATTGTTTACATTGCCATTTGCCTTCTATTAAGAATTGAATAATTACCCAGCACTCCATAGTTTAAAAATACAAGCAAACAGGATTATCTGGGTAATTAAGACACTGTACTGCAGCTTTGTACTGTGGCTGTACAAAGTATTCACGTACACTAACAGAAGCATAGTTATCGATTGCTGTAGTTCAAACGATGGGTTTCACCAAGTTCCAGCATGCAAGATGGGTAGCTCATCAGACAAAGGTAACCAGTGTCTTTTCACAAGCATGGCAGGAAAAAGAAGCTACCTTGCACCCAGGACACTAGACAGTCTTCCTTCCAGTCTCATCTGAGCCACAGATATCCTGTGTGCCTCTGGGAGAGCCACCCAGTCTTCCTCTCTCATCCCCCAGCTGCTGCACCACAAGAGCATCCCTCCTCCTCCTCCTCTCACCCAGCCCCGGGACTCCCTGCAGCCTGTACTTCGCTGCACCAGGCCCCAGTAAACACAAGACCAGTTTCTGAGCATACCTCTTTCCATACGTTTGATTAGATGAATTTAGTTTTACAGATTCCTTTAGTGAGATTTAAACCCACCCATCTAAACCAACCTCCCAAAAAACCCAAAACACAACCAAGTTTTCTCTAGGCATCCATGACTAAATGAGCCAAAGCAAATACCAAGTGTACAGTATAGCTTTTTCTTTTCTTAAACCTTAATAGCCCATCCATATTGTACTTTAAACAGCATGACCTCCCCTTCTGAGCCACTATTAGGACAAAAGCAAAGTTTTTGCACGTTCCTTTGTTGTTTTAAAGAGCCTTTCCTCCATTTAATTACACCGCCAGGTTTCACACTGTGCAGTTTACTACCCCTGTGAAATTACCTTCAAGTTAAACACTAATTGGACATCTAACAAAAACTAAAACCCCCCACAACCTTGTTTTTCCTTCTGGTCTCTTATAGGATGTAGCCCCAATGCAATCAGGGTCCCAATTTCATACTGCTGATTTATAAAGACACTAAATGAAAAACAGTACTTTAAATAAATACAGTACATTCATGCAGCATGTGTTCTAACTTACATCAATAAACCTTTCAGCAAATCCGTTCTGAACAAGCCTGTGTTTTGGGAGCATTTAATGAGCCTCAGCTTTATTTCAAGCCAAAGGCAATTTTAAGTAAAGTTGAAATAAAGAAAAGTTAAAAAGAAAGCCACTAAAACCAAAAATAAAATAAAATGTGGGTTCTTGTGTAATCATGAGGCTTAAGAACACAGAACTTCTCACAGATTATTTTTTTTTTTCTGATAAATAAAAACAAGAGCTCATTTGTGCATGTTTATCCAAGTGCTACCAGCCCCTTTCCCCCTTGCACCACACAGGCCAAGACCATTTCTCCCACCATCCTGGGCACTACATGAGGGCTAAGCAGGTCAACCCCACATAAGAAATCCTAAAATGTAGTGCTGTAGTGCTTTTTTTACACACGTGTGTGCACACACTCACAGCACAGGGCTTCCCACATCCAGAAGATGGTTACTCCCCCAAGGGAGGCTGCAGCTATGGAAGAGTTTTGTGGTCACTGGTGAACATCTAGAGATGACACCCAAGGGCCTGCAGCCCCACAAGGTATAAGAAACATCACTCCCTGCACGTTCAGCCGTTGTTTTACAAACAAAACCAGGGTTTCAGAGCACAGCCATTTCCCACAGTCCTGCTATGAGCAAGTGGGCTGCTGAGACTGGGGAAAGAGTGACAGTCAGTCATAGTCACGAAGAGACCTCAAGACACAAGGAGCACACTGTGCAAATACCACACTCTCTTAACAAAGAGATAAAAAAAAAAAATCAAAACAGAATCATTTGCATAAAATCCAAATCTTTGAGCTCTGCATAAACAGAAGGAGATTTTGGCTGGCGTTTCCAAAGGAAGCTCTTATCTCCTTTGTGAAATGGGGAAATGGGTGTGCTACTTTGCATGAGGGTGTATACAAAAGATGTAAATGAGGAATTTGCTGCATGCAAAAGGCAAAGCAGCGGACAGCTGCCAATCCCCATTCACAGGGAGGGCTTCCTTAGTCTCCAGGAGGAGGAAAGAGAAGGGAACCAACATGTTTGCTTCCCAGGGAGGTGAAAAAGGTTCTGAATATTCATAAATTGTCCATTTAGTCATGGGAGTGTTAATTGTCTCCGATTCACAAAACTGTGTGACCTCACCTGCTCCCCAAAAGATATCAAAAGGATGTGGAATAATAGAACAAAACCAGATAAGATATTTTATCTTACAAATTTGGGGGGGGGGGGCTTTTTGATGGAATCTCAAAAGACTTAAGTGTACTGCTGAGCATTTCTTTAATCATTTCTCACAAACACAATAAGATCAAGCTCAGCAGAGCATGTTACTAGACAGATAATAACCCTTACCCAGCCAAGGTCTCAATACTGAAATCATCATACATAAGATGACTTGTCTGGAAAGTTTGGCTTGCCTCCCCCACCACACCTTTTTCTCTTTAAGGACACAAACAAAACAGAAGACGTCTCTATGTCCCACAAAAGACTACCCAAACCTGCCGTGAAATGATGAAATTCATGCCACAACAGCTCATCTGGCTTTGATTCTGACGAGCGTGCTTTTACTAGTACCACAAAACAAGGACCAGATATCACTCCCTTGTGTGCCAGCAGTTTTGTGAGGAATTCAGTAGAAATCCCAGCCTTTCTCCAAGGGATACAAGAAGGGACAACTGGTCGGCAACTGTAGCTCCACTTCGGAGGAGGCCGGGGAGGAAGAAAGCAATACAGAGCCTGCAATGACATTTAAATTGAGATTTTGAAATGCACCAGGTGGTACAGAAATCGCAGAGGGAACAGCCCTTGGAAGATCTATTGAGCTACATAAGAACATAACAACCAAACCACTTCTTCAGCAGAGAAGAGAACCAGCTAAATTTGTTTCAGACAGACTGTGTTTCAGTATCGCTGCCATGCCCCTCCTGGTAGCTTCCATCTTCTCAGCTCCTTTTCAAACGTAACATGTTGAGTCTGTGCATTTTCTTCCCCTGCCAAAAATAATCAACCTGAAAAAAATCCTTCTGAAATTTCAAGTCTGCAGTCTTAGTCACCCTTTTGATTACCCTTTTGTGAAGCCAGACTGTTCATCGGTGTCATTCTGACAAAAAAGTTGTCTATGACAAAAATGGCAAAGTACATACAATTACTTCACTTCCCCACCCATACAAACCCTACCATCCAAAAATCTTATCACAGAAAAAAATAATTATATTGTACCCTTCTGATGTAAACTGAACTGCTGCTCTCAGTGATCAGTCACTCTTCAAAGCCTCCAAGATAAAAAGAATCTTATCATTCAAATTATTACTTCTTAGAGATGCTCTTATCAAAGTTCGAAGCAAAATTCTAAAAACAGCACTGATATGAAACCAGGACTGAGCCATATTTTAAATGACACTGGATTTTCTGCCAATTGGCCAATTCACAACTCAAAAAAGCAAGTGTAGATGAAGACAAAGCTGTTGGCTCTCATAACCTTTACAATATCACAGTAAAAATCTCAACTGTCTCACATATTTATACTAAATGGCAGGTCTGAAATTGAGATTTGTAATTTCACAGCATCAAAATCATCACAGATGGCTACAGTCTATTGCTTCTTTAATCTGTCTTTTCTCCCTTCCTGCTTGTTTCCCCCTTCCTTGAGTTAAAAAGATACGTGCTTTATCATAAGGAAATCATAACTAGATCCAAGCCACATTATATTAATATGTAACAAGCCAATTTACATAACAATGATGCATACAAGAAAAGTTTAGAAATTGCTTTATGTCTCAACTTCACCCTAAAGCACTACTTATCTTTGCCTCAAGATGTGCCACTAGTTGGGATAGTCACATTCCACCAATAATATTCTATGTTTATGCTCTCCTAAACAGACAGCCATTAGCACAGGAAGTTTTGGGGGAAGTAATAATTAAAAAAAAACAAAAACCAAAAAAAACCAAGCCCACAAACACAACAGCAAGTTGGGGGCTTTTAGCATCAAGTTCACAGCTCTTAATTCAGCTGTAAGCAAGGAATCAGTACTCACCTAATATTTCACCTAGTCAGGACCAATTTTGTGGATTCACTCCTGTGACACAACTGTGAAGCTTCCCAAATAAATACGGATTAAGTATTTGTCTCCTTTCCCTTAGTGCCCTAGATTTTTTTGCATATATACATACACACACACAGATGTTCAGTAAAACAATTAGCATCAGTAAAAGTCAGCTGGGAAAAAAAAAGAAATAGCATTCAGAGGGCAGTTTTTTGTCATCATATTCAAACACCTCCATATCACCAACACAATTTTTTAAAAATCCTGCTCAAGGTCAGAGAGTCATTAACTCCCACTACAGGAACCACTTTAGATGTGAAGTGGCTTCCCGTTACGCTTCCCACACACACACACATACCAGAAATTAAGCAGAAGCAGCTCAAACAAAATGTATTATTTAAAACTCAGAAGGTTGTGCGAACTTGAAGCAGCTCTTAGGGCAAGGCAAGCTCCAGCTGGTCTGTCCCAGCACTGCAGCAGAGGGCAGGTCCCCAGAGACAACCAGGAGCTCCAATGTCTCCTGCAGATCTCCCAACAAGTGCAAAGCCTCAAACCACTGGCTTAAAGTATTTCTGCCCACCGAGCTTTTGTCAAACATTTAAGATCTTAATCAATCCTAACTCTGACCCTAGGATCACAGGGGAAGATGGATGAGGAAATGAACAACCTCTGACCTTCCCTTGTATTTGTCCTGCCACAATCAACCTACTGAAAAACAATTGAGGTGGAACCTGCTCACCAGCCCCAGCCCAGCACCCTTTTACAGCCTTTCCCAAACCCAGAGCCTCTCCCCTAGCCCCCACTCCTCTGTACCAAAACCACAGGAATCCTCCTCACTTCATCCTCCTCCCCTCCAAAAACCTGCTGGAGCAGAACATTTGCTGAACTATGAAGTTAAGAGGAGTAAGGAAAGGAGAAGCCTCATTCAGCAGTGTCAAAGGCCAAACTGCTCTAACGGCCTTGCTGGAAACCAGAGGGCAAGCTGCATAGTTCTGGTAAACTTCATGAATTCATGAAGAGTAGCTTCCCAGTAAACTGTTCTGGCTGAAGAACAGCAAATGTGAGAAGCAGAAACCACAAATAAGTGTTGATGAAATGGATTTAGTGCTTTCAAATTACATGCTGGCTCGAGTCCTCTCAAAATGACTAGTACAGGCCAACTTCACTTCTGAGCACCCAAGAGACAGAACATTTGCAGTGCTTTTGTAAGTATGACATCATCTGCTCTTCCTTTTTTACTTAGGAAGCAGAGAAGTAGGTTTCCTGAGCCCAGGGTTCCCTGTGTGCGGCTGAGAGCCAGGAACTAAGCTGATACTCATCCTCAAGGTCTAGTCCAATGCCAAAAAAAAGGATATAAATAAATAAAAGGATTCCACTATTACCACTATGAACCAGCAAAACCTCAAAAGATCTCCCTTGAACAACACAGGATTTGTTCTGCAATTAGCTCATCACGTCTGGGCCACTGACACTGAAAAATGGTAGATCTGCATCAATCAGAGAGACCCAGTACTGACTTAATGGGCCTTCAGGAGAAAGCAGAATTATCTCTGTGCAATAAATCATTCACTTCTTCGTCTCACAACCCTGGCTCTAAAGGTGTCAAGGAGCCTTGCTGAGAAGTTATAGAGCTATTAGAAAGTAACAGCATTTGCCCAGCACCAACAGTTCTCCTAGTCAGTACCACAGACACAGGTTTGCATCCTGAACCACATGCAGGTTTTCCAGTTTCTCACAGAATTAAAAAAAAAACCCAAACAAAACAAACCCACAAAGACAGCCCACAAAAAAAAACCAAACCCCAAACCATAAAAAAAAACCCCAAACACCCCCAGAAAACCCCACCACTCAGCCCCAACACGCCACTCAAGTAATTTACCTCAGACAGGATGCCCTGTCACTGTGCCACTTCCCTTGTGGTTCTCTATAAAGCCCACGGCAGTCCTGCTGCCAACACCACACACTATGGCTTTTTCCATATAGTAAAAGCACCAGAGATGAAGGCTGAAGTTTATACTTAGCACTTCTTCCTGCCAAAGCTTAATTTCAATGCATAATAATGAACTGTCATATTGACTGTAAATTATCAATTTAAAAGAAATCAAGTAGAACATTCAAAATACAGGGTTCTCTTAGGAGTCCATCACAAAAGCAGTTTGGTTACTTGCTCTGCTGTCTTGTTCCAGGCAAAAG
>VXBZ01001616.1:933289-1074150 GCA_013399135.1 Heliornis fulica | reverse complement strand
GCCCAGAGCCGGGAGCGGGGACGGGCGCTGAGCCCCGGGGGCGGCCGGGGGCTGCGCTGCCCCGAGCTGCCCGAACGCGGAGCGCGGCCGCGGTCCCGCCGGGAGGAGGGCGCTACGCGGGGGTCCTTAACGCCAGCGATGTCCGAACGCAAACAGCGATAGAAAACACAAACCAAAGGGCTGGGCAAATGTGAGGAGCAGCCCTCACCTTCCGCCCCGGTGCGCGGAGCGGAGCGGAGCGGCGCGGGGCGCCGCAGGCGCTCNCCGCGCATACGGACTTTCCCGCACCTAGCCCGGAGCGGTCCCGCGTCTCTAGAGCCCCCCGCCGCCCCGCCCCGGCACGGCGCGACCGTTGAGCAACAGCGCCACCTGGCGGGGGCGGCGCGGCCGGCGCGCCACTCGTGCCCGGTGCCCCGGGGGCGGGGGAGGGAGGGCGCTGGGCTCGGCGGACGGCGGCAGTCACCGCCGGGAAACGTCTCTTCCAGAAGCGCCGAGGGAGAAGCGGGCAGCTCAGGGGGGCTCACAGCAACTCCCTGCGGAACTGCCCCGCCCGGCCACAGCGACGAGGGGACGAGCGAGCCCCCGTTTTTCGCGAACACGCGGGTCGTTAACGCTTTTATGCACAAGCGCGGCAGCCGCGGGGGGCTCAGGAAAAGGGTCCCTCCGACCGCTGCAATTCACGCTGCCGAGACCCCTGAGGCCGCCCACGCATACACCCACCCCGCACCCATGTACGGGGTGGACGCGCACTCAGTTCCCCGCGGTTCGAGGCAGCTGTACCTCTAAGCACCCCTAAACCAACCCTAAACCAACCCTCACCCCCACTAACCACCCCTAACCCGACCCTAAACGACTCCTAACCCCCCTAACCCCCCGCTAAGCCCCGCGGTGGCTGATCGCTCTGAAGCGGCGCGGAGGAGGCTCGCTTTAACACGAAGGACGCAGCTACATCCCCGCTTTGCTCTGAGCGCTTTGACCGTGAGACTTTTAACTCCCTCCCCTCGTGTTGGCAACAAAACCGCAGCTTTAAACGCCCGCCAAGTCCCGGTGCGTCAGGCAGCGCCAGCGTGGCGACCAGCGGCCCTTCAGCACTTATTACCCACCCAAAGCACCGAGGGCCCCCGGCCGGAGAGCCCGCGCCCGGCACCGGTTCCCAAGCCCCGAAACAGCGCCGAGCACCCCGTTTTCACCCCAGGTACTGGGCGGCGGTGCTGCCTCAGTTTCCCCGGTGAGCAGGGCGGTAACGAGCCCCTTTGAATGTGGCTCCCTCCACCCGCCGCTGCCCCTCGCTGGGGAACTAAACTAAACTAAACTAGGGCCGGGAGCTGTGCCGTGTGCCCGGGCAGCCGCAGCATCGTCCCCTCGGCACCCTCCCGGTAAGGCGGACTCAAGTCCTGCCCTTGTGCATCCCGGCAACACGGGTCCATCCCGCACCCCGGCTCCAGGGAATCGCACTCGGACTCCCTAAGCATTTTCTTTCCGTCTGGAGTGAAGCGAATTACCGCCACATTCACTTTAGTTGACGTACAGAACCCTATCTATAGAAGCCCCGTTAGTTAGAGGAGTATTTTCCACGGATCCCGAAGTTTGACTAACAATCCGTGCGGCAGGAACCAGCTGATTTCTCTTTAAATCACGACACTTTTCCCCCAATTCAAATATCTGTAAGGCATCATACTTACAAACACTCCCACTGCTCACTTCTCCTTCAGAATACAGCGTGTCTTTCACCTGTTTTAATTTTAGGTCACAATCTAGGTAGGATGCACTTTTTTGTTTGTTTTAAAGCAGCTTTAAAAAGGTTTATCGAGACATTATTTACAATGAGGCTTCGATACTCTGAGGCTCAGGTTGTTTACCCTTGCCTTGAACGTTTCTTTGGGAGCACCACCAGCAGAAGGTAAAGATAACTCTGCAAAGGTAGCTGGTGTATTTTTCTCTTTCTGTGGAAAATAAAGCTGCCTGGCAGCTGCTTGTCTAACGGGAGGTAGAAAACAGCACGGCACAGTCGATGCAACTGTTAAAACTTGTACTTCCTGACTCTAATTATCTACAAGAATTCTTGGCCTAATGAGAAGGAAGAAAAGGATTAGTTCCTTTTTTATTATTTACACAAAAATATAGCCAGTCCTCAATTAAAGCAATCTGAGTGCTCTTTTTTTTTTTCTTTTTCCACGTCTTTAATGCATCTGACAGATCTACCGTAAGTCAGGATAAAATTTATGGGAATAGCAGAGCATCAAAACATCTTTCTTTTTAACTGAAGTAATTTTTGCTGCAATGCCAGAAAAGCCAGTTGTCATAAAAATATTAAATACTTTGAAACCTTAAAAATATTTCTATTATATTAATGCAATTTAATTTGTTTTTTAAAATCATGTAAAATAAACACAGACGATGTAAAGGCCCTGCAAATGTCATAAACTAAAATGTTCACAATTCTACCAAATCCACCACATTTTGGCTCCAATAAAAGGCGCTTTTTAAGAAGCCTTGCCAAAATAATCACAATTTCTTTACTTTGTGTCATTTCAACGGATCGTAAAAGCCCAGCTTGGTTTTAACAGATGTCATCGATACTTGGACTGAATTCTGTTCTCAGCACTAGCAAGTAAGTCCACCTTAAAACAAACTACCTGGCATCAAAATTTATTCCTTAAAATTTGGTTACAGCCATTGGATCTGTTACATTTTTCTTAACTGCCTATTAACTGAGCAGCCGGCGCTGCTGCCAACCTGCCGGCTTACATTATTGTAACTCACTATCAGGAGTGATTCGGCTTTGATGGGAACTAATCATGTTTGCACCATAATCAAGTTTACACCGTTTAAACGGTCAATTTAATGCAGCTCGAAGAAGCACAGCCAGTGTCTCTTACAGTTGTCTCAGATCTTGTATTTGTCTCAGCTCCTTAGTGAAACTATATTCCTTTGTGGCACACACTGTAATAATTATGAAAATGCATTAAATGTTTGATCCTCCCTGTTTCACAGAGGTCAGCCCCAGCTGAGTTATTTAGATCTGTTCTCAGGACTCGAATGGTACAGACAAGCAGGTACGGAGCTCTTGAGAAACCGTAAATCATCTTGAAACACAAGGGCTGAAGCATTGCTGTATTTCCTATTCACTCATGATTTTTTTTTTTCCTCCTTCTTTAAAACACCGAGGGAATATATCAGTATACAAACAGTCAGGCATTGACACATGTGGTTTGTCCTGGATGTATTTCTGCAGTTAATATAATTTATAACAGAGCATTCTGAATGGATATTAAGTGTCTCTCACACACGTTTATATACATTCAGTTGCTTTACATTTTTCCCAATCACAAACACAACATTCATAAGTTAATCACATTACATTCCCCAGAAGGGCTGTGATTTTGGATGAGCATTCCATTCCACTCTTACTTTATCTTTTCATTCTCCATTTTTCCGTGTCCACCTACTCACGCTCGTCCATCTCCCCAGAAGCTTTTTGCTGTCAGTCAAGTGACAACCTCAGTAGGAAGCTCTATGTGTTCATGGGCCTCCTGAGGCCCAACACTACATTTAGATGGGGAAAAAAATAAAAAAGGAAAAAGAAGAAAGGGGGTGGGGGGGGAGGTGTCAGGGAAGCACAAGCTCTTCCTTTAGTATGCAATTCCACATCCTGAAGGAAAAAAATTACCCTGCTTCTCTGAAAAAGCCTTTTCCCACAAAAATGCAATCCTACTTACTCCACTCCCACACAACTTCCTCACTGCTGGGCTATTTGCAAAGGAGTGTAAAATAACCCCAGGAAGTTTAACACACACACACAGAGTCCGGCTGTCAAAGGGAATAATGCCTCAAAGTGCACCTGTACCCAGCCAGGCACCAGCCAGTGGCTGCCGGCTCCTTCCCAGTACAGTGCTCAGACGTGCCCTGCCTCTCCCTCCCTGGACTTACTGATTCTTAATGGACCTGTGAGTATGGAACATTTGCCGATAAATTACTTGCCAAAATTTATTGTTAGATATTTGAGAATAACAGCTTTTTATTTGGTATGAGTCAGGTTTCGTTCCTCAGGTCATGTTTACGTTAGACGAAGGTGCAGTAATACAAAAAGCCATGGTGGGAGAACATCTACGTGAAGGCAATATACATTTCTATAAACATTGAGCTGGCAGAATGATTTTGTTTCAGTTGGGATTAGCAGGACTTTTGCTGCTGACCTCAATAAGAAAAGGATCAGGTTTATAGCTCATTTGCAAATCCACTCTGCAAAAAAGTGAGCTCTAGGCACTGCCGATTATTTACACTTCCTTTTCTTAATCATGATGATCATCACAAGAGCTTCGTGTTTATTACTGCCTCAATGCTGATTACAGGACCTGTGGCAGTGTCTCTATTCGGACGAGGCACACATGGCAACTTGACAGTATACAGACAGACAGACACGTAGATTTTTTTGCCTTTTCTAACCAGTGGTGCTAAGGAAAACTAGATAACCGTAAGTGAAACGGACGAGGATTTTAATGACAACTGAAGTAGTACATTATTACATTGCTCCTGACAACACAACTCAAACCTCATAGCTAGTCTGAAATTTAAAAAATGTCATTATCGAGTCCCTGGAAGGAAATCCTCTCACCAAAACGATCTAGAAAGCCAGGAGTGTTTACGATGCAGTTTATGCTTCCTAAAACAAACAAACATCGAAGGGCAGTGGCAAAAGGCATAATCTGAAAAGCAGTACAGAGGGAGCAAGGAGAAGAGAGCTAAATGCACCAGGATGTCAAACCAGGTATTACTGCTTTTCACCTCCTAAGCAGATCAAATGGGATAAAGGCAAGTGCCCGCTTCCGCAGTGAGGTGTCAGCTCCTTGCAGCTCTCGCCCTCATTAAGACCAGGGGCCAAGCAGTGACTTGCAGGTTTTTTTCACGTGGAAGTGTGACCAATAAACCAGTGCAAATAACTGCATAGGGCTGCAGGTTGTTTGCAGCTCGAGCACAGATGCTTGGCAACCCGGAGAGGAATGTGCCTGCCTATGCTTCGCTGAGAGGTTATTTAAAGCTGTGGAGGTTAGCAGACACCTTAATTATTACAAACTGCTTTCAAGTATCGCTGGCTTTGTACTGCCAGTCCTTCAGCAGCTGTGCTTCTTACTCATTCATGATCATTTGGGAGTAGCATCAGCTTCCAGAAAATAAGAGTTACTGGGATGAAGATGTAGGACTGGCGCGCGCTGGCCTGGCAAGCGGCGGTTCGCTGGAGGATGGCTGCTGGCAGCGGCGAGGGCCACCAGCCAGAGGGGAGGCTCCTCCAAGGAGCTCCTTGGAGCGGCTGTGGGACAGCGTGCTCCATCAGGAACGAAACGAATGCAAGCGAAGGAGCCTCTGCCAAAAACTGCCGGGAATCTGTTTGTAGCATTTTCTGAGGAGCCTTAGTTGAATTTGAAGGGTAAAAGCTAAAGTCTAAGCACAGAGAATTGCAAACTACATCCAGATTCCTTTACTAGCACACTCCCTTCTTCCTGCAGTGGGAAAAAATATTTAGTCAGATACACATTCCTCTTCCGAGAACGGGGTCATGGTTTAAGCTTTCTGAACTAGATTCTGCCCTGTACTAAGGTAAAGTTGAATTTTAGTAGCAGCTTAGCTGCTAAGCTTTAATAGGTAGGCAGAATCATGTGGTCAGAATAAAATTTAAATTAATATAAATTTTTGAAAAATGCACAGATTTCTTTTCATTCTGGAGTTTTATGTTTTCTGACATAATATACCGTAGATATAAAAAAATAGTAATATAGGATTACTTTTATAGCACCACTAAACGTTCTGTATAAATAAGGATAATCTTTATGCAAAGTCTCTGAATTGTCATTTTGGTAAAATAATCAAAAGAACATGGTGTCAGGGTTCTAATTCATTTTTATTCTCTGTGTGCAGAGACAGCGATCTTTTCAGAGATTATTTATGCAATGATGGTACGAATCAAACTGCACCAGAGACAGGTTCCCTACAGAGCACTGAAGATTTCTGGCACTTTCTAATAGAGTGTAAATCCTAATTAACTCAGATTAAACCATCCTATCTGAGATAGTCCTCCCATTATTATGAACAAAATATTTGTAACCATATAGAAGAAAACTGATACTGGTTAAACTAAGAAAGAAAACCAAAATCTCTTTCTTCTTTATTTTTTATTTTAATTTTTAGTAGCAGGGCAGAGAAAGACTTTCTTTAGAATTAAATATAAAATCTTTGCTTTTATTTTAAAAACTGGAAAGCATTTTGTGCATTTTTCTTCTGTGCACACAGGCATGACTGCCACATTCACAGGATGGGAGGGAGATTAACATTAGGAATTTACATCTGGGAAAAGGGCTGTGCTGTGAGTTCTGCACAGACTTCCTCAGGGACCTTAAGCAGCCACTGCAGCAAAACTTTTGAGGTTGGATGTAGATGATTACCTTAAAGCAGCGATGCTAAATACCTATCATGTCAGAGAGATCTGCAGGCATCCAATAACAATGAGGAGTTTACCTCAGAACCTGAATTGTTGCCTGTGTTTCTCTGTCCTCATTTCAGAGAAGCTATAGGTACCAAAGAATGGTTGTTTATTTTCTAAGAAATTATTTGTCTTATTTCAGGGGAACCACTAATGTGGGAAAGTGAGCATATGCATATGTGTTCCAGCTCAATATGTGCACTGATTTTATAGCAGAACACCGCTAATTCTGGATTAATTTCATATAAGCAAAACAGTAGATGCAGAAATTAAAGCCTGCAAGAAGGACAAAGGGAAAAACCCACCCCTTGCTTTCATGTCAGGGAAGTGGCAGCCATTATTTTCCTCGATCCTGTCCCCGATCTTGGAAGAGTTTGGAGAATAGGGTACCTTGTTGTGTTGGGCAGCACTACCACTGTATTTCCCTGTTCCCTTTTTATTTACACCCTTCTGCTGGGTCTTGTCATGTACTGAGACCTGTACGCAGGTTGGTAACAGCAGTAAAGAGCAGGAACACATCTCTCTGAATTCTACCTCAAGGCAAGGTTTCCATTAGAAATGACTTATTGGTATTGCTTTACCCAGACAGTCAATTGTAAGACTTTCCTAACACATATAAAGCTGATAATTCCAACAACATCTTTTTCCCCTCACATTTTTTCTCACAGTATCCTAAGGTAAACAGCAAAAATATTACATTCAGAGAGAAACGTGCAACCACGACTGCTTTTATGAGCACAAAAAAGCCACCCTTCCCCTCAGCTACCATTCCTGCCCATCACCATTACTAATCCTTATTCACATTGCCACAGAAGCCACAGTTTCTAATGCAGCCTAAAAATAGTAGTGTAAAACTTGCTTACTCTACCTGAACAATGGGTTCAGTTCAGCCTTGAAAAGATAAGACTGAGAGGGGTTCTCATCAATATTTATAAATATTTGACATGTGGGATTCAAAAGGAGGTGGCCAACCTCTTTTTAGTGGCCTGTGGGGACAGGACAAGGGACAATGGTCACAAGTTTGACAACAGGGAGTTCTACACCAATGTGAGAAAGAACTTCTTCACGGTGAGGGTGACGGAGCACTGGAACAGGCTGCCCAGGGGGGTTGTGGAGTCTCCTTCTCTGGAGATATTCCAGACCCGTCTGGACACCGACCTGTGCAACCTGCTCTAGGGAACCTGCTTTGGCAGAGGGGCTTGGACTTGATCTCTGGAGGTCCTTTCCAACCCCTACAATTCTGAGATTATGTCCTAAAGAAGTGTGACTATTTTACTTGATTAGTTGGGATCCCTCATCCCCTATTTCAAGGGCTTGCACAGCACTAAGAGAACAGAAAAGGGCCATCTGCAGTGTGTTGGAAACAAAAGGAGAGGATTGCTGGTCATCATTTTGTCCACTCCCTTCTGCACAAAGGCAACTTGCATAGTAAATTGATGTTTTTTTCTTCCCTTCATTACTATCTGACACTTCCATCAAAATGTATCTTTGACAGAGATCACAGTGAAAAACAACGTAGATTTGTTTGAGTTTCCCCCACCATTCCAAAATATCAAATAAAGAGCTGTAAAAAGTAAAACAGATTCCCAGTGGTGACATCTGTTAGTATAAGGATTATTCAAACATCTCTAGAATTTTCCAAAGAAATGCCAGGATGGCTTCCTACCAAAAGGCAGCTCAGTCTAATATCCTCCTTAGTGAAATCTACATACAAACTGCAGTTCTCTCTTTTGTTGGCACTAAGAAACCCACATGCTTGTCTTCACATGGAAATAAAAAGAGATTCACGGGGAATCTGAAATCTGGGGAACCAGTTTAAACTGACTTTGGGAATAGAGAAATGTCTTTCTGTGAAGCTGAACCCAATCGCCAGTGCTGGTTCAGTAACAAACACACTTCTGCTGAAAGCAGCGTTATCATTCGGGGCAAGACAGCTCTGTTCATGAGGATACCAGTGTGACCAGGAGGTCTGTAAAGGAATTGTCTCTGCCTGCACTGGGTAAAATGATTGGGTTTGCCTGTGGATGCAAACACATGTGCAAGCATGTATGGCACTGGAATAAGTGTGCTGCCAGGGAAATGGCAGGGGGAAAAACTGACAAACCCTGCTGTAAACACAAAGAGAGGCCATAAAGCTACTCCAATGTTGTTCCCAGCCATGTGGCTCTCTGCTTCCCTCATACCTCTCAGGTGGCCTATGCAGACCACCTACAAACTCAGCCTCGCGGAGAGCTTTATGTACAAGACATGGGTGTTATTCCATTTGTATTAGTTTAAGAAGCCAGCTCACGCCGGTGGAATTGAACTCACAGTGATGTGAGGTTTAACACCAGCAGCTCCACACCCCACATGGTTTCGTGGAAACCCCGTGACGGTTTCATTACACTGGAAATTTCCTAGAGCCCATAAACTGACGAATAAACTTTACCTGAGGATTGCAACAGTATTTATAGCATCGAGAGCGAATCCATCAGAATTTGATGTTTTGCAAAGCCTGAGCACTGTTACTAAGAAACTTAATTTGGGAGAGATTTACCAATACATCAATGAAATTAAATATAAGATGACAGCGTTTACTCTGATTCTGACTCATGATGTTTGTGAGTGATAATGACTTTTTTCTTCTCCTTTAATTAAAATTCACTTGAAAGTGTTCTCTAAATAAAACATTGCTCAAAATGTAGCCTCCTTAAGTTTATCACTCACACGAAGCTTTCAGAAACAATCATTGCAACTTAAAAGGCACTATAGGATATTTAGACTAGAGTTATCTCACAACATGTTAGCTGCCTGCTTTGTTATTTGAGCTCTAAATGTTAAACACGTGGAAGGAACATAAAAGGATCTTCCCTGTAAAGCACATTTTCCAAATTCTCTCTATCTGTTATTTAGAACCCCATAAAGATCTGTGTGTGTCTACCCATCTGCAGCCACATTTATTTTTACATGTTTTTGAGTGCATATCTCTCAGTGTCATAAGGTCTTCATAAATAAATCAACCTACTTAGATCTGCATGCTTTGAATAACAAGGCAGCCACCACACCAGCAGATGGATACATTTTTAATTAGGTAAGCAGTCAATGCCTTTTGGTTTGAAAACTCTCTTGTTTCTCTTAAAAAGACAGAAAGTAACCAAATTAAATCTAAAACTGCGGTGGGACAGAACAGTGGTTTTAATCTGCATGTAGCTGCAAATCAGCTTAGGGCCCAGGCTGTATGACAACTTGAACAAATGCAATATTTTATATCAAGCAGGCCTCAAAGTGAAATATTTAAGGATCTTGCAAGAATACATTGTAAACAATATGTATTTTTCAATAACACATGTGGTTACTTATGCAATCTTCTCACTTGAGCAAGACTCTCTGATCTTAATTCATTTACTGTGTTGCCTTTGCAATCTCTCAAGCAAAATATTTTTAAGCAGCAACTTTTAATTTACATAATCAGACATACTTTCCTGAATAACATGGAGGAAACTCAGAATTAACAACATCTTGTACTGCTTAAATAATCCACGGAAAGAAACTTCAGCAGTTCCAGTTAACTTCTTCCTACAAAAAGGTTTTCGGTTTTGGGCTTGGAACAAAATTTAGTGTGATGGATGTACAGCTTATCTGTACTGAGTTTTTCACACTCCTCAGAACTTCCCTGGCTTCAGGAAGCCCAGGTAAAGACTCCAGAGCACACCCTCACGGGTGCAAAGGCTGTTCCATGCCGGAGAACCACAAAGGAGACCTCCATGTGCGCAGGACCTCCAGGGCACTGCACTGCTTATGAGAAATGCATCAGCTTGGAGCTGTCTCTCCCACTGTCCCAACCCCACATCACCCTGATATGTTTTCCCTATTGGCTCCAGTTAACCAAAATCCAAGGCCTTTGGGGTCCATGTAATCCTTTTTCCCCATAAGAGTCTGGAAGTTTTCCTGTGGTTTCCCAAGTGATCTTCCCTCACTCACTAATGAAATTAATCAAAAGAATCATAGAATGGTTTGTGTTGGAAAGGACCTCAAAGCCCGTCCAGTCCCATCCCCCTGCCATGGGCAGGGACACCCTCCACTAGCCCAGGGTGCCCAAAGGCCCATCCAGCCTGGCCTTGAACTGCCAGGGATCCAGGGGCAGCCACAGCCTCTCTGAGCAGCCTGTGCCAGGGCCTCACCATCCTATAAGGAAGAATTTCTTCCTTATATCTAAGCTAAATCTACCCTCTTTTAGCTTAAATTAAATGGCTAGCAGCCTGAAGAACACAGCAGGCTTGGCCATCATGCCTCTTCCTCAGCCAGTGCAACTTGTTGCCGCTTCGCAGGGTAAGAGGAGACGTGACAGCAACTCTGACACCCAGACAATACAGACACTCCCACTCCTTTCAAGAAAAAGAAATGTCCAAGGACAGTGTTATCTAACAGAAAATTAAGACTGTCCCAGTGTGACTGAGTAGTACAGAAGATTGTCCTTTGGATAAAAAGACTTTTCTGACATCAGGCAAGCCATGGCTTCTCCATGGGCAAATGACTGCCTTCTGCTTGGCTAAAACCACCAGCACACCACGTTTAGTCTGTACATTGACCCCAGTTTGCACCTTTTTCATGCACAACACTCAAAGCCATCAAAAGATTTTGAGTACCCAATACGAGGGTCTTATGTCAGTACTAAGGCAACTAAATTTTTTTTTGATCCTTATTCAGTTTTATGCTTACCAAAAAAAAAAAAGATTTTAACATTCATAGCATATAGAAAAACTTCAGACATAAAATATGATACTTAAACAAAATAACTTAAAAATAAATGGACCAGGTTTAATCTTTGATGTCACTTCCTTGGATTTCATGATACAACACCTGAGGTGAATTTTTTCCGTTTTACTTCAGCAGGCTCTTTTTCTTCTGTATGCTTATGGTAAAATAATAACCAACTTTCCCATATGTTAAATAATAAAATTTAGCTCTATCATTTCTTTCTATCCCTTTACAGTTCTTTTCAGTTAACTAAATGGAAAATACTCTATCTCCAAAGCTGAATGGAAAAGAAATAAAGGTCTGACTCTCATCCCACTTTTATGAGGTTTGTGCTGATGTAATTGCACTGATTTCAAGGAAATTGCTTCAGATTTGTGCCATTAGTTAGATCAGAATCTAGATGTCAGTGGACCCTGAAAATGCCCAGCTCTGCTAAAAGGTTCAGGATTACTCTCAGAGTTTTACATCCTGAAGTCTAATTGCACTGTGTAAAATAACATTTATTAAAGATCAGATATAAAGCATAAAGATGGCAATTATTTGAAACTTTAGGATATAATACTTGCCCACTGGTCTACATGGGCCATTATGCTGAAAAACTGTAGTAGTACAGGAAATAAAATTTCTCTTATATGTGGTACGACTTTATATTCTTACTTGAAATGAAAATACTGTAAGAGGGAGAATATTAGTAGGGCCCACTGAAGCCAACTTGTATTGTCTAGAAATTCTCTTTATTTGATAGTTACTGTCCTGTGCTACAATTTCCTTTGTGCCTAGTTTGAGATATGTGTTGCAGCTCACAATTGAGAGGGAGGGAAAATGCCGCAATTTCGCAGCTGCTGCTGCTGCTGCTGAGAACTCACCCACGGTTTCTTTAATAAGCAGAAAATTGCAGTGGGCTACGCAGTGCCCTGTGCACCCCCAACCTCCAGTCCCCAGTTACACCACCTGAATCTGAGCGCAGCTCTCGGAGCAATGCAGACTGGAAGGCAGGTGAAGGAGAGAGGGGCATTACGCCCACTGGCAATCTGGAGGGTGTGAGGGCTGGGAGAAATGGGATGAGAATGTCCTTGCTACATTTCAGCTCAAGGTTAGCAAATTACAGCTCAGTATGACAAGATGAAGCATAACACAGCGTGAGTCATTTGCATTCAGGTATTTCTGTACGGGGATTTGGAGCCTTGCGCTGCCCTACAGACCATCCATACGGCATCGCTCTTACTCAGAGGAACAGACCCCATTAGGCAACCTCCACCTTCAGTGCTTTACTATTTTGTGCAGTTTCTTAGTAGGAGCCATGCAGCCAGTGATTCGTGTTTTGTTTTATAGGCAACACCCAAAAGATGTCACCTTTGTATTGAAACAAAGGAATTTATGATTTATATTGATCTGATGATCAATATTGGAATAATTTGAAGAAGTATTAGGCTTACTCCATTTAACAGGGCTTATGGACCAGTGTTTTAAACCACAAGAAGAACTGTAGTAAACTTTAAAACAATGTTTTTTGTGTGTTTTTCCTCCAACCATGTTCTGACCTCTTCTAGTAGATCCTCTTTTAAGGAAAAGTGTGTAAGAGCCCGAGGAACACAATACTATTGCTTAATTTTGTCTGCCTTTCATTAACATTTATATGAGTTTATGCCATGCCTTTTACTGTTTTCCAGCTGATAAATGTTTTTTTAATATTGTGCACAGATCATTTTGCTTATAATCAAGGAAGAGAAATTAAGTTTAACATCTGAGAGCTTTAGGCAAAAATGTCAGGCATGGACCAGATGACCACATGAGAGTTGCAGACTCTCTTTGTGCCCCAGATTGGCTGGTATTGTTTTGATGCTGTTGCGCTGGAGCAATAGCACTAACGTAATTATGAGATCAAGCAACATCTGGCGGATTTGGCACCCAGTTCACAATCGATTGTTAGTTCGGGTCAAAGGATGAATGCGCCTCAAGTGCACGTTAGGGTGCGCAATCATAAAGCTTGCATTGGTGAGGAAGGAGGAAGAGCGGCATTCTTGAGTTTCATCACCCAACAAAATTGATGGCCGACAAAAGAGCAGTGGCACAACACACAAAAGTGATGATGCCAGAGAGACTGATGCGCTGCAGGCGGTATTTGACATCTTCTGGCTGTGGGCTGTTGTGTGTTGTGATTTATGTCACCATAATGATTGATTACTTTCAAATCATTCCTATTCTACCATATCTCTGAGAATTTCCCTCTTCTTCAAACACCTTTTTGTTCCACAAGCCCTAGGCTGCAGATGGCATCAACCCACGCATCACCATTGTTTGAAGCCTACAAGAACTCCACCATTCTTTGGAGGAATGCTCATAGTTGAGTAGCTAGTGTCCAATTAAGCCCTGAAATGGTGGCTGCAGGCACTTTAACCTTTTTATCCCCTTGCTCATTTAGGAATTTCATTGTGTACAACAGATGCAACTCAACAATGACTAAAAAAGTCATTAAGAAAGAAAATCATAAGGAGATACATTTTTCAGGTTGTGGGAAAGTGCTTCAAGTGATGGCTACAGCTGCAACTGTTGCACCTCCATAAAGGTTCTTCTGCTCATGTTTCACAAAGTGAATTATCATCTCTTGCATGCAGCATTACAGCAGACTCTGTAAAGACAACAGGCTAAAGCTTCTGCATGCTGGGAAGCCAAAAATGCCTTTGGGATGCTTATGCAAATCATCAGCGTTCTCTGATAACTCAACCACTCCGTGTGACACATAAATATCAATGACTCAATATTCACATGATGGGAAAAACAAGAATTCAGAGCTCATATCAAGAACACACGGATTTTTAAAATTTCTTTTTTGACAGATCTAACATGGCAAGGTGACAGGAGAAATAGTGTGGTGGATAGTGAATATCTTACCATCATAGAATCACAACAAGCAACTACAACAGTCTTTATCCATTTCTATTTTCTTTCTTATTAGGAAACAACACCACCAAGGAGAACATATCTGTTATTACCTCATGACTGACAAGAAGGCTTCTGATAGGACTCCAAGCGGACCCATTCTACCATGCCTATCTTTTTGGCTCTGCGAGTTTCCACAAAAGGCTTTTTCTGTCACTGCATACATGCAGGTCTGCTGCCCAGCGCTCTCTGGAGCAATGTGCGCTCTCTCTTTCTCTTGTGGAGACCCTGGAAAGTGCAAAGGGATATACCACAAGTCACAAGGAACCCTTTCGGCTGCATGTTCCTCAATTAGCAACAAACACCGTTACTCAGACATATTGCCGGGAAGTATCATTAAAAGCTTTGTTTCTCTTCCCTCAAAGCACATACTGATTTGTTCTTTTAGTAGAATGTAGCAAAATCTGTAACAAAGTCTTTAAGAAGCTTCAGTTATCAACAATATCTGTTCTGAGTCAAGTAGGCACAGGGGTCAACTCCTGTGGAAAGGTAATAAGCTTCAAGGACAGGCTGAGGCTCATCAGTTCTGATCTCCTGCCACATAGAGGTTTCAAACTTATCAGGTTCCTGACTGAAAAGAGTGCAGTACATTCCATTTTCACCATTTGTGCACCATGGCAGCATCTATGGCATGGGCATCAAAATCAGTCAAAGTTTCAAGCTGGACTCGAGCAGGTCTGGTAATACCAGACAAAATACTGAAAGTATACACATTGTGCCAAGATTCAAAGTTAAAAACATAGCCTGGAGAGAGAGGACAAGAGCAATAGATCAGCTCCTGCTGGCTGAAGTTATAATTGATTGTCCTTTTTCTTAAAACCAAAATGATCTTAAACCAATCTTAATCTTTACATAGACAGAGTTAATTTTTCAGTTCCAGTGCTGCACATCTCTTGCTTTGTTAATTTTCATACAGGTAACTAGGGATGCAAGATATCTATCAATGGCTCCAAGCCTGGCTGTGTCCTCAGAGTGAAGATTAGAAGCACTGATCTGTGTTTTCCTCATTTTTTTTAATTTTTTTTTTTTATAAATAATTATCTAAGGAGTTCCTGTGAAAGCATTTAATGTAAGTGGGTCACAAAGAATGAAAGCTGTCCTTGGGCTGCCTTTGAACGGGCACAAATAAGTTTCCCCCCCTATTTCTGTATCTTCAGCAGAATAGAAAACATAAGCCCCTTTCCGTAAGCAGTATTTCATTTTTAACAGGCTCTACAACTCCTCAGAAACCATAAACAGCGCTGAATGCAATTCAAATACTCTTTGATACACACACTCTGGGCCTGACTCCCACTTAAAGTAAGCTTCACATTATTTTTATATCTACCACACAAGTGTTTTTACTGCTGGAATCACAAGGAAGGCTTTTGTCTTAGGGAGAAGGCAGACCAAAATATTTTGAGAGGGGAGGAACATCTTTAACTTTGCCAATTCAAACGGGAGACACTGTGCTGCAGAGACAGCACTGCCACCCACAGAATAAAAGGCTTGACCCTAACTTCTATCAAACCCCGTGTTGACCCTGCTCTACCTAAACCCAGCTCTCACTGGATTGCTTTACTTCAATGCTATGGATGTACAGAACTTCTCAGATGCAAGTGAAGACAGAGAAAGAGTTTCTGAAGGAAAGCAGTTGGGCCTGTGCTCCCTGCCATGGTGCACAGTTCCGGTCCTGGCCACCTTTCTGCAGGATGGAAGAAGCCCACAGCATCCTGTGACATGTTGCAGTGACCCAGCTCTTTGGCATAACAATCTTAATCTTACAATTCAGATAAATTCAATATAACTGGGTTCAGTGAGTTAAGGAAACCAAACCAAACCAAACCAAAACCAGGAGATCTATTTGAAGAACACGCCTATGGCTTTCTTCTGCCATGCTGCCTTTTAACTGCTTTCTGATGCCATGGCTCACAGTCACCATGAGCTACAGAAACTCGCGGTTAATTCTAAGCTATTTGAACTGACTGAAGTTTTATGAGTTTAGAGATTCCTAATAGCAATGAAGCACAAGCAAAGAAGAAAACAGAAGCTGTAATGAACATCACAGAAGAAACTCTCATTGGTCTGTACTCTGACAGTCTCTGATGATTTTAGGATAATAAATCACAAATCACCTTGGCCTAAAGTCTTGACAAAACTCTTCTTGAGAATACCTCCTGAAAAAGGACAACATCTCTCAATTTAATCTGTATACCTCCTCTTCAGAAAGATGTGGGGACATGACAGAAGATAGAATAGGGTTTAGAATTGGGTTTACTCTTCTGAAGAGAATAGGAGCCGTGCAACATTTTTTTCCCAAGCAAATTAATTTTTGCTTGGGAAAAAATTAGTTAATAAATTAAATTAATTAATTAATTTTCCTGAAAATTACACATTTTTAGATGTATTGTTATACTATCCAAATTCTACAGTACCTGCAGCAAAATGCTTGCCTGCAACAGAGTCAGTCTATATATTTGTGATGGAACAAAGTGTGCTGTATGCAGAAACAGCCCGGGGAAGGTATGATCCAGCATTGCACTGCACCACAACTCTTGACTGGGATTTTGCTTGCCATGCTCCCTACAGCAGGTCTTTCTATGCAAAGATGGACTCAACTACTGTTAAATAAGTAAATAACCATTCACCTACATGCTAAAGAGAGTCCCAGTAATGTTTCTGTGTTAATAAACCTTGCTCAGCATACACATCTGCCATTTTATCTCCTCTTCCAAGTGGAAATTAGCCTGACATGGACCTGTGTCTGAACTTCTGGTTCATGCTGACAGCAAAAGAGCTACAAAATAAAAATCACTCCTAAAACTTCCCGGATTTCCACACTCCTGCCATGTTTGAGATATTCATGGAGAAGGCACATCTTGTACCGAGGCACAGAAGGGATTGATCAATGTGCTCTTAGGAAAAGAGTAAATCTGGAGTAGCTCCACTAAAAATCAAACAGTATTCTGGCTTGTACATACGACCAGCACATAGCTCATTGAACCTTTCCCTGGGAAGAATCAGCATTTTGCAATTTCAGCTCAGCCACTGTAACCTTACATCCTCTTCTAGGCAACTTATTTATTTATTGCATTTACACGGATGTTCAGTTAGGGCCTGTGGACACCTGTCCATAACAGCCATAAAAATCACAAATACATTTGCAATCCCTGAGTGAACAGAGCTAGTGAACAGAAACCCTTCATGTTCTGTACAATTCCTCTATGCATTAAGCTGCTTCCACAGCCGCAGTTGTTTTGTTCCTATCTGCACCTGTGGTACAATCACTACATTAACCCTTGAAAACCTCTGCCCAGAAACTCCACAGCTCCCAAGACTAAAGAGCTGGATTCGAGTTTTTGTTTTTGTTTTTGTTTTTAGTTTTTGTTTTTGTTTTTGTTTTTTCCCAGTTCAGGATCTTTTTTAACACAGAAGTTTTGGAGGTTTTCATGAGCTACTTTGATGGGTGCAGCGCTGCACGGGGTCAGCCAACAACAAGCAGTCCTGCTGTAGTGGTGGGCTTTCTGCTGTTGCCCCTCCAACATAGAACAAACGTCCTCTCTGCGCTCTGCAGAGCACTCAGTTTCCCATAGACCGGTTTATTTCTGCTGGATTCTCCAGGCACACAAACCATTCTGTTCTGGTGAGCTCTGCACGTCTTATTCATGGTAATTACGCTCACATCTTTGATCTCAGATGAGATCTCTTGTGCATATTTTGTTCTATTTATGTCTTTGATCTTGTTACTTGTTTTTCCCCCTTTTTTTTCCTCTCGCCTGTCTTTTCATTTGAAAGACATTCATCCTGCATCACTTTAAAGACAAAGGTGAAACACTGGCGCATGTATCCTGAGTAACCTTGCAGAACATACAGTAGTAGTGAGCAATTTTCTGAGCAGAGCGCATCTGGGTTTTGTCTCCCAGTTTGAACGAGCAGTAGCACATCATGCTGCTGATGTCAAGAACGCACCTAGGCAGTGGAAAGTAATATGTGGTACTGAGACGAGTATATTAAATAAAAAAAAAAAAAAGCCAGTTATTGTGATGACCGCAGTGACAGCCGATTACCCTGGCAGAGAGGAGACGCACGGGACCCACTAGTGTGCATGACAAAATCTGTTCACCATGGCAACAGGCAAGTGGCAGGGGGGAGAGCGCGGCAGGAGCCCTGCGCCGAGCGGGGCACACCGTCCCGCAGCCCTCCCCATTGCCCCGGCCCCACAGCTGTGTCTGTGCTGGAAAGCTTCAGCCTCCAAAGCACCTTTGCTGTAGACTTGCCCCACAGCAGACTTTTACCGGTAAATCAAAGGAAGCAATAAATATTTGTGACTTCTCAGGTGCTTGTAATGTTAATAGTAAAATACCGAAAGCGTCGCAGCTGTCCTCAGCCAGCTGCCGGCATCCTGCGCGGTGCTGGCTCTGGTGCTTAGCAAGAAGCTCCTCACTGACCCCTTGAGCGTGTGCCAGCTCTAACGCTTCAAGTCGACGGGGTCTGGATTTATGGTTGAGAGTAAAAATGCAATAGTGTTTTGCTAAAGCTGGTTCTTCATGAGGTATCAAAGCAGAACAAAGGAGTAGAATTTCACGGGCTCAGAGTCACTGTAGTAAGATGACCTAAATTTACTGCAGTGTTTCATGGGGATTAAGCTGAATGACTGGAGGGATCTCCAGTCATGAGAGAAAAAGCATTGGTAGGTGAGAGCTACACAAAACAACTGCCTCCAACTCCATGTTCAGTCAAAACTCACAAATGCTGCTTTACTGTCAAGCAATTGGCATTTATCGTGTGTCTGTGTGTGTCCTGTCCCCCTCCCCTGCAACGTGCTGGCTCGGCTAAAACTGCAGAGCACTGACAGGGCAGATCTATGTGACAGAACCATGACAAGTATCCCCTGCTCTCCTCTACCGCCTCACAGGCAAAATCTTATATCAATAATAAATACAGAATCATCACAGGCAGCCACAGCACTGGTTAAGGATGAATGACAGTTTCCATCTGAGAATTTATATAGATTAATCAACGCTTTTGCACTAGAATTTCTCAAGCCATGGAAAACATGTGGATGAGGCACAGAAGAGTTCATCAGGAAAGATGCTTCTAAATGCCAAAGTCAATTTACCAAATCTCAGTGCAATTCTTAGGCAGCAAATTATGCTCATACTATGTTCCAGCACTGAAAAGCTCATAAATCCCTGCTTGGCTTCCTCTGAAGCACATGGAAGTCATGGTAATGCTGCTATGTTATGGTAACATAAAGCTACTAGTTCCATAGTCTCTGCTTGCAATGTACACGTAATTAATTTCTCTGAGATCTCAATTACCTCTCTACTCATCCTGTCGTGAAAATGGAGTTATTATCTCAGCGGGGAATATTGTGTCACATTGCTTACTTTGCACAGGTTCCTCTTCATGTGACTAATCCTTCACCCATGGATACAGAGGTGCAGGGTTTGGTTGCTAAAAGCCCTCTGAAAACAGCAAGCGGAAACAGTAACTCCCAGGTCATCCCTAATCTGATGCAGTTGTCACAAAAAGTATAAGAAAAAAACTGTTCTCTGGGTTTTTTTAATAGTGGCTAAACAGGAATTCATTAAAGGATTTAGATAGCAAACAGAAATTTCATCAGGAATGAGCTAAAAAGATATAATATTATGATGATATCAATATTTTGAAAATAAAGAGAAGACAGAAGCTTCAAGCAATTTCAGTCTCTTTGATTACTTTGGTTCCAGCAACACAGAGCAAGATCTTGTTTCCTCTGCGCTGGAATTCATCCTGACCTCCTCGGAAGCAGTGCTCTTATTTCCTCCTGCCTTCCGAAAGCGCCCCCTTTCTCATTGTGGCAAGCATTTTCCAGGCTACCCTCAACTTCTTTTAAAGCAGAACCCGTGAATGCTTTGCCACCAGCACCTTTCTGCTGGCAGGATCCCTCCCCCTGTGACTCATGTGCCTTCTCAGCCTGAGCTGCAAATTGTACAGCAATTATGACATTCGCTGCCTTTGATGATGTGCAGGCACGCAGGACTTCTGCAACCCGACACAATATCAGAAAAAATCCTTTCTGTTAAAACTGAAAATAAATGGAAAGAAACCTGCATCTATGTAATCCCACTTAAAAAATATTGTAGGGCATGGGAGCCTGTAAATCCTTGTTTGATTTGAAATTAAAAAGCAAACAGAACAACAGCATTTTAAATCCTTCCATACTTGTTCTTCCATGATCCCAGTAACATGGGGTGTGCTACCTCCTTTTGGAAGCTACTCTGTATTCTCAGTCACTGCTCAGTCAGACGTGCTCCCCAGATCCATCCCTCTTGCCCCATTTTAGTCTCTGGACCATTAAAATAAATAGGACAAACAAGACCTCAAGATGTTTAAACTGAGACCCCATCCCAAAGCAGGATAGCACTCCAGACAGCCATTTGCTACCATTGCTCAGGACCTGCAGCACTGTGGTGAAGTGCTGTTTTAGTACCTCTGCCCTTTCCTCTGCCCTGAGTACTGACACCTGCCCATGGTATGGGGCCCGTATTCTCCACCTGGCCTCTGCCCCACATCCCTCCTCCTGAGCAGCTGGGAAAAGACACCTTATAGCTCCACACAAACTTCATGAGACCCCGCTCATGCATCAGGGCTTCAACAGTAACCAGACAGAAGCTGAGCAGCTGCCTCCCCCATGCAGGGTGCTCGGTCCCCAGGTGAAGGTGTGCACCAGCTCCCCACGGACTGAGTGGGGCTGCCAGAACCAGGGACTCTCTTTAGCCTGTCCCCAAACCCCTCTTTCAATCTGCCTTTGGCACCTTCAATAATTACAGTGAGAGAGAGGGCTTAGAGAACACAATCGGGCCATAAAGCTCCCAGCTATAACATTTCCCAAAGGCAGTAGCATTTGATGTGAAAAACAAGGCATGTTGAGTGTAGCAGTGGAAATAACACACCACTGCATCCGTGCCTGAGTCACACCGAGGGAGAAGCCATGCCGAGGGGAGCTCCTGGGACAGGGAGGGGTGGGCAGCTTCAGGGGGGTACGGGGGTGGCCGCACAGGTTAGAGTAGCTGGGAGCATAGGGAACTGCCAGGAACGCTCTTGGCTTCACAGCATTGCTGCTGCTTCGCACAAAACACAGCCCTGGTTTATACTTGTTTGGGTGTGTGGAGAGCGCCACGCTCTTCCACTTGAACATATTTTACCTTTTTAACCATTGTTTGTCTGTGCTGAGGGAATAGAGATTATTCACATAATAAAATATATATCTCTATAATAGAGATGAATCTATATTCCATACTCAGCTGTATATTCACCTATCATACATTGACAAATACACCCTCAAAACTTGCAAGTACTTCAACATGTTTTAGATTATTGCCATAGGAAAACATCACCAAGAAACTGGGCTCGTTCATACAAGAGGGAAAACTGAAGTGAAGAAGCTCTACTGCTTTTCTCCCCCAGAAGAGCTGTGGTCATTTTAGACAAGATGAAAAAGTTCAGTCTTCTCAATACCAAATTTTGTGATTTTTTTTCTCCTTTGCAGAAACATCCAGTCAAAACATTTTGGCTGCAACGAAAGGGGTTAACAACCGTTAATGCCTTTCAACCGCAAAGATTTACATCACGATCATCTCTTCACTGTGCGAATTTCATGTCTTAGAAAAGTATCTTAATTTCAGATTGAATACAGTGGTTCAGCACTATAATTACCCCCCTCCCCCCTTTCCTTCTCTTATGGAAATAAAATTCATAATTCTTCCTGTCATTTTTACATATTATACTCATGTCATCAGTAGTTTTAAGGTTTCTTTTTTTAAGGTAGTTAGTGGTGGTATAATAAAAGAGAGAAAATTAATTTCCTGTAGTTTGAATCAAAGTGCCCCAGTGTCTCCAGATGCAGTGTTATAGTAAAACTGCAAAGTTAATGGAATATTAAAATCTGTCAGTCGAGCTTCTCAGGGAAAAATAGTTCATCGTCTGAGGATTGAGAGAGCGACGGTAAAGGAGGTATGTAAATCACCAATTAACTGCTCAGAATTAAAATGCGAGCAGACCTGTCCTTTCTGTTTACAGAAATGAGAGCTGTACCGCAACAATCAAAAGCTCCTTCTAATTTTTAGGTAAATAACAATTACTGATTCCTTTTAAATATCATACAGCAATAACAGTGCTCCAAACACAAACAGTTTTTCCGTGCCTTTGCTGGAGTGATTAAAATGTTGAAGGCATCACCGCGAGTCCCCGAGCTCCTTGACAGCTGTCATTGCTATTGAACACAACTATAACAGCCAGAGAGAGCTTTATTGGTAAACTGTTCTGCGTTTCCACAAAGGCAATCTCACCATTTCACACAGGCATCTGTTGCCATATTTTGGAGCTTTATTCCTTCCCTCTCGGACGGAGCCAGTTTTTCGGTGCCATGTGCAGTCTCTCCTTCTTTATCAATACCATTTGGTGAGGTTTGTGCCACCAGTGCTCGGAAGGTTTTGTTTCCAGGAAAATGAGCAAGGAAAATACATTTTTGCCGAGTATAATGGCCTCTTTCTGCGCTAGTCATGTGCAACAATGGAGCCGAGAGCTTTTCAATGGGGAGTGGTGTGACTTCAGTGTTTAAATATAAATGCACGGAGTTTTTATGAGAAGTGCTGTACCCTTCCAATTTACATCTTTTTTATGGTAGGAAGAGGAGAAAGCTTCACCACAATGAGCTGCAGCTTCAATAAAGACAGATCAGACAGCCCCCGCGTCTGGCTGCGCAGTGCTGCACAGTCACAGCCGGGCAGCCCAGAGCCCTCTGCCAAAGGAGCCTCTTCTACCTCACCCTCTGAGCTGCGCTGCCCGTCACACCACACACCCACACCACGCTCAGCCTCGCAAACGCCCTGGGGCAGAGGGAAGCACTGCGCTTCCTCTACCTTCTAGGCTTTACAGACAGTAAGCTGAGGCAGAGTGAGATAAGATTACCTGCTCAAAGTCAGCCAGAAAATCTGTGGGGCTGGGAGCTGAACCTCAGCTTCCCAAATCCTTTGTTTAATGGTGATGGGCTGGGGGATGGGGGTGTTATACCATCCTACCTGGTGTACCCAGCTCAACGACCTTCTGCACTTCCCCACATCTCCCAGGGGATACTAGCACATCCCCACTACACAGGAGCAGCTCCATAGACCCTTCAAGCACCTAACCCAGGCATATTTAACGCCTCCCTTCCCTTCCCCACACTTTTTCCACAGTAGGAGAGCAGTGGAGATGCCAGGCTGCACCCGCAGAAGGGTGCCTTGGGTAGCAGGAGGGACACAGTGTCCCAGGGAGCACGGGGAGAGGGGCTGGGACAAGACCTCGGATTAAGCTGCACTCGATATTCTTGCCAGGGAAGAGGTGATGGAGCCAAGATGTGTCAAAAACATTGGATGCTTGTGCTGGATGCTCCTGGAATGATAACCAGGCGGTAGGGTACAGGTTTCATCCACTAACAGCTGCAACACTGTCGTGGCTCCCCCCCTCAGTGGAAAATGGGAAATCAGGAAAGAGTGATGTCAATCACGAAGACAAGGACTACTGCAATATCTAAACTATGTATACATCTTTGGGTGCTGAAAGCAGTTAATAGCAACCTGTATTTATACAGCTCTAATAACCCAAAAAGAAATCTTAAGAGCGTGATTTGAACAGATATAAAAGTCATTTTTATCCTCTCAGCCCAGATAATGCACTCCTTCAAATCTCCTTGCACAAAGCAATAAGCAATTCCTTTTTCTGAAGAAATCATTTCCTGAGCAACATTTTTAAGTTAGAGAATTATGATGTCTTTCTATGTTTTGCACCTTTAAATCTGTCAGACTACTACTATGCATTTTAGACTTACCGTGTTCATTCATGTGTGCAGACACACACATTGTGTCATGGAGACTGCAGCATGTTGTTTCCTGTTTGCTGTTTTTAACTATAAGATTAAAGTTATTCAGACTGCAATGATCTATTTGTTCTTTATTGAGATTCAGAAAGCTTTATCCGCCACTGCAATGCCTTCGTGTTTGAGGTGCGTCGTGAGAGCTGCTCAGCAGCACAAAGGAGTGCCAGAACTAGAGCTGGTTAGAAAATAGATTTTCTGTCCTACAAAACAGTCCAGAATTTCTTCTTCTTTGTTGTTGCTGTTCTGAAGCAGGGCAAAAAGCTACATTTCTAAAGGTTTTCACATGATGCTATTCTAGGGAAGGGAAATTATTTTTTGTTTGATATATCAATGCTCTTCATTTTTATGTAAAATGCACATTTGGAACCAAAAGCATGCTATAGCTACACATTTACACTTCAGAAATTACAAAACCCGGTACACTTGGATTCCCACTAAGTTCCTGCTCCCTCTCTCTTTGTCTGGTCCCCATTTTGTGAAGCAAGGGCCATTTTGTCAAAGTACTGTTTTTCTACACAGGAGCTGTTTTGTCAAAGCAGAAGAGACTAGATCCAGGTAAGCAGAAGAGTCTCTGAAGAGTTAAAATCACCTATCCACACAGTTAAGACACAAACACGGGGTCTTAGCAGTGGCTCTTCCCTAATTGCCAAGTATGGATAGTAACTTCTTACAACCTTAAGAGGTTATCTCTGTATTTTGAGGTGCTCCTGAGAAATTCCCCAACCCCAACTTTCAGATCTGTTCCTTTCTATGTTAAGAAGCATCTCAGATGACCTCAAACAGCTCTAGGAAATTCAACACCCTTCCAATGAATCAGCCCCACACTGGGTTAAAAAAAAGTGAGCAGAAGTACTGTTGCATTAAAATAAATGGCTAGCAAGTGGTCCGAATAAAGCGTTGCTATCCGATGCCTGAAAACAGATTTGACTGAAAAGGTATGCTTTCAGACTAAGAAAGCAGAAAAAACTAATTAGACAAGAAGCAACCGTGAACAAACATGTTAGCAGAATCAATAACTGGAACTGATCAGCTATTTCTTTAATTGTGCCAGCTGGGCTCTAGCGATGTGCTTAGAGGAGCATAATTACCCGTTTCGGTCGTACAGCAGAGTTCTTTTTCTCTTCCTCTCCTTTTATTCGCTCTCCTTTCTTTTCTTTTACATTAGGAGCTGGTCATATGCCATTAGAGAAAGAAAAACAGGGTTGAGAAATTAGTGGAAAATGGGCCATCCTCATACGTAAGATGATATTATACGAATAATTAGAAGTAGCCCTGAACAGTTATGCCAAACGTGACCTAATAAGAAAGTGAGCCATCAAGGAAATGTAACTAATTTCTTAATGTAAAAGGACATTGTGTGTGCTGAGTGCAAAGCAGCACTGTAAAATAAAATAAGAAGAAATAGGGACCGTTCTCTTTCATATTTCAACATGCGTACCAGGGATTGTTTAATTTGTAAGGCTGTGACTGATCCAGGCACAGAGTTCTGCCACTAAAGCACTGAAGTCTGCGCTGTACAGCTGCCTGCTACTATTAGAAAGAAACCAGGACAGACATAAAATGAAGCACAGAAAGGAGAGGAAAAGCAGTGTGGAAAGGGAGAAGGGGCTCACTGATTAATTACTAAACCAAAAATAAAAGCCAACCCACCCTTCCTTGACTGATGTTTACCCGTCTTTAATTGACAGCAAAACAAAAGGATTTAATAACTTCAAGGCTCTTATGGGCAGCTCCATGGAAAATCCATAGCGGTACAGAGGAAGCTTGGCTTTTTTGATCTATAGCAATAGCTAAATGGGCCTCCATTAGAGCAATGGCTACCCCGAAAAGTGAAAATTAAAAAGTGAAATATACATTTAGCCCGCAACAGGCTAGTATATCAAAAGAGTCGGCCTATCCCAACAAGGGGCCTGATTCAAAACACATTGACGTGAGCAGAAAAAAGATTCATGCCCCACAAAAGCTTAAGCTCAGAAACTTGTCCAAAGCTGATCTAAACCCTTTATAGAGCTGAAAGCCTCAGAAAACCAAGACTGGTCCTATTTTCTGGTTGTGGGCAGGTCACCTCCCCATCACAGGAGTGGTCCTAATTGGTGACATGACCCAGAGAAGCCCTGTGCGGTGCCGGGGGAGGCTGGCAGCTGAGCTGCACCCTGAGCCTGGCGGGGCTTTGCAAGAAGCTCACTCCAGCACCCAGCCACCTCCAACTCTGGCATCGCCTCTGAACTCTGACAGCTTCTGCTGTCTTCCTTTCTTCTGCATGCAGCTCTTCTGAAGGTATAAACTGCTCACCTAAAGGGAAAGCGCCTTCAGGAGCACAATAGGAAGCTGAAGGGAACTAGAAGGAAGTAATAAAGTGAGATGCTTTGGGACTGAGATGTAGGAATTGGTACCGGCAGCAGCCAGCAGCCTTAACCCACAACCTCCATAGACCATAAGGCAAACCAGGGCTATACTCCCAATGAAGACATGGAGGGATGCTGAGCCCCTCGCTCCCTACAGCTGGGGTTTATCCTCGAAAGCCAGCAGAACACATTCAAGTGACAGCCGTCCAGGGCTGGCCAAGGAGGATTCTGTAGGATGGGATTTTGTCTGAGGCAGCATTTCTATGCTTAATATAATTTTTCTAGCTGAAGCCATTTAGCTTTATTGTGTGGCACATATGTCTTTTGATATGGAAAAGAAACTTTTGTGAGCCGATATTGAAAGGGGTCTGCATTTATGTGGGCAGTTACATTTGGCAGACGTCAGTTCTTTACAGAGAGGAGTAGCAGGATTTAGAGTTAATTAGGGAAATTATAAAACAAAAAGGTATTCTCTAATAATGAAAGATTCTTCAGTCAAGATCAGTCAATCATCCTGACAAGGAAAATAATTTAAGATTACTTGGTGAAAGAATAAAAATGCATTACATGGGGTTAAGTCCCAACAATGTTCGTGTTACCTCTTAACATAAGTGTCTGTATAGGCACTTAACGTTATATAATGCACATAGAATATCATAACAGAAGATTTCGGTTTCATCTTTCAGTCTTTCAAAAAGTATCTAAGTTCCCGATCATTTAAATCTTCGCTGATTATTCATCACTACCACATTTTCAGATAGGAGATGCTAAATTAGCTACTTATTATGGATGATATTCACTATGCGGCTGAGCACAGCCACGGAGCAAGCCTCACAGAAGCAGTGGATGATAATGCTTTCTGTGCTCATCCTAGTTCTGATGAGCTCCATTTCAGCATCAAACAAGCTGGCACAGAAGGTGGTCATGGGACCGGGCTGAGGAAGAGGGAAAATATCAGTCACCACCAGCAGCTATCAGCCCTAACGCAGGTGATAAAGCGCCTCATTCCAAGGACTTCATCTTCAAAGTGTCTGATTATGCCAAGATAAACTCAGAAGGAAGAAATTTGCCCAAAATTAAATCAAGGCATCGATTAAATTCCACTGTAACCCATTTTTACACTAGCAGCAGTCCTGGTTTGGCTGCTCATCCCTAGGTCCAGTTAAGGCTCATTTCCACAAATGTTTTAAGGGATGCAAAGACAGCAGAACTCTGCCAGGGATTGCCCTAGCTCCAGAAGACCTCCTACTCCCACTGACAAACCATTCCTATGTCCTGCTGAGATGTCCCAGGCAAGAGAGGACTTTGAGAAGCTCAGAGCAGCCTGAAGGAGGAGGCTCAGGCACACACGAAAAAGGGAGATAAAAGATTTCTTGCTCCTCCCTTTCAGCAAAGGCTCCCTGTCACTCTTGCCCTATGGGGCTGGATTCATACATGGGGAAGAGATGCCTTAAAGGCTTGGGCAGAAGAGGAGTCCCTGGGGATAAAAAAAAGCAAAGCTGAAGTCTCCAGGTGGTACAGTATCACTAACTTTGTACGAGTCGAAAATTCCTCTTTGACTCCATAGCGTTGCTGTTTCCATCACCACGGTCCTGGGAGGCCTGGGCTGGTCAGGTCCCCACTGCGTCAGGCACTGCTCAAGCATATGGTCAGAGACAGCCCCTCTCCCCGAGGGCGAGCAGCCTCACCAGACTAGACAGACCGAATTAACATCATTCCTAGTCCCGAGTAGGAAGCTGTGACACAGAGTTGGGAACCTAAATGCTTCTAAAATACAGCCTTCGAGCTTTCTGAGTCTGAGAAACAGAACCAAAGTCTATCTTCTCCCACTATGAAAATACAGCCTGACTTTGGGGTGACCTTCAGAGCCCGAGATACAAAGGGAGCATTTGGCCTCCTTCAGCGCATGAAAACCAGCCCCAGTTACACAGTCTGTGTAACAACCTGACAGGCTTTTACATCTCCAAATGCCAAGGTGAGCATTTACTTTGAAAGGGAAAACGTTTTAAAAACCAAAACAGCTCTGAGAACTGTTAAGCAAAGCTGTCATCAGTAAATTATTCCTTTCTGCTGGTGTATTTTTTTTCCCTCCTGTAGTATGATCTGAGAGCTAAGTACAGAAGTCAATATGTAGTAATCAGGCTAATGATTGTCTAATAGCTAAATTAGGAGAGTGACTCTTAATCATGCAATATGATGCCAATAGTCTAGCACTAAAATCCAGACATGAAGCAAAACTCTTTGATTACACTTCACGTTTTTAAAGACCTAATTAACTTTTATAAGACTTCTTGATTTTTTAAAATATCTGAAGCGAATGGAATCTAACGCCAAAACTCCATAGAAAGTGGCAATCGTGTTTCTCTGATGTATTGCTTGCTAGGTCTACAAAAAGGTAGATCTCCATATGAGGCTGTTAAAATTATGGAACCCAGATACATATATAATGTTACAAATCTTTTCATATTTGTATTAATTTTCCATAAACCTAAACTCCCTAATAAATATAATTTAAATGGCCTTGCAGAAATACAATCCATTAAGCACTATGTAATCTACTCCAGGACCATCTTACAATGAACCCTAAGTGAATTTATCCAGTTGAAGCTCAGAGAACAGGTAAAGGAAAAATGGGGAAAAAAAAGGTAAAATATAGAGAGTATAAAACATGGACAAAAAGACAAATGAGCCTATGCAATATCCATTCTGTGCCCTAATATATTTGATTAGTCATGTATCAGTTCTATCATTGATATTAGGAAAGAGCTTCCATTAAGTTAGAGTGATTTCAAATTCTTTATTACAAATCTTTTGAACTTTTTCTAATGAAATAGGAATACAGAGGTTCCAATTTTAAAACAACAAAATCTTGAAATCTACTTTGCTGGAATTACTGACGATGGACCAGGGGAACTGTCTGGCCTCAAATAAGATTATAAGTTCCTGATGCCACCAAAAAAGCAAAAAGGAAAAACAAAGTATAAATACCCTACCAACGAGTTATTTGCCGTCTAGATGATCTTGCAGACTTCCTGCCAGAAAAGCATCTCAGAAGCCCAGAGGAATTAACCATAGTAAAAAAGAAATAAGCTATAAAACCCACATCTAATGCTCACTGAAGTCAGTGTGCAGTCTTTTGAATGAAGACAGAAATAATGATTGCAATTAATGCAGCATTCTTCTTACACAGAAAAGTAATTCTGTTGGCTTCAAGCAAACTAGCAGCATGGCTACAGCAAGTGTGGCTTGGCCCATCACTGCTGGAGAAGTCTGCTGGGGAACACCGTGGCAACGAAGAAAACGGCTCCAAGGAAAGGGGCGGGGAAGAGATTTAACGCACATTTTCCTACCTACATTGAATACTGAACTTGATGAGGTTTCGACACTCATTTCAGTCACGTCCAGTGGGCTTTCCATGTTGGTAAAGCTACAATACACCCTCTAATTTTAAAGGAATTTTGGATTACTCTCCATTCACCTAGATAACAAAAACAAGATCCTTGGGTAATACAACATTTCAGAAATCAGATAATGAACTGAAATTCATATATTTCATGGATTATGCTCTCTTTGAATCAATTTATACTGGGTATTTTGCTGGGAGACTGACCCAGATTCCATACATTTTTTTAATTACTGGAAAATCACTTCAGCCAATTCTCCCATTATGGATGACATATTTCATCATAGTTCAATATTAAATCATAAAGGGAAGAAAAAAATGAATGGTAAGGTGTAGGAGTTAGCACTTCACTTCCTCACACTGACTGCAGAATTTTACTGAATGCTTATGCCTAGTCTTTATACATGATTAGTCTGATGGGTCACTGAATTGCCTTCACATTACTAGGTCCCAAATTCAAAAGCATTTCTTCTATTATTATTACTTTAAATTTCAGCCTCCTATTTTTTTAACAAAGGTGCAAGTCAAAATAGACTTTTATAATATGTTATAATGTGTTTTGCCTGGCCCCCTGCCTGCGGTTGTTTGGATAGCTGGCAGAGCATGGTATCCTGACAGGACAAGAACAGTGTGGATAGTTTGCCATTCCTTTGGGGATCTATCTTGGGCAATAAATTTGGACTGGATGTCTGTTAGTAGAATGTGTCAAAACTGTGCCAAAAGTGCTTTTGGATGTATAATAATAATAAATGAGTGTTGCACAGCATTAGTAGAGGAATTCTAATATGAGTTGTCCATCATTTTGCAGTAAGTTCTTTACCATGTTACTGAATTTATGTCTCATAATAAATTAACCATATCAAGTACTTCATCGCATAGGTTCATAAAAATAAACATACGTAAGTCAAGGTAATGGCCATGCCAGCAGAACAATGCCCATGTCCCTACACATTCCTCTAACTCACAACTCAAACAAACACAAGTCTAAGAGCCAAGCCCATGGCTGGAGCAGGAGGGCACACTCGTGCACGGTCCACAGAGCTGGGTGCGCTCGCACCAGCCGTCAGCTGCCTGCTAGCCCAAAGTCTGGTAGAAACTCTCAATTGATGGCATATATAAACATTTGTTCCACATTCCCCTATACCCAGTCTGTAATAGCCAATCTAAAAGGGCTTATCGTTATATAGTTTTCCAGTCTGATGCAGAATTGTAGATAATAAATCTAGGTAGGAAAAATATGACAGAATTCCTATGGGAATCATACCAGTGCTTTAGAGTGTAGAAGTGAGTGTTTATAAAACAGCAGGTACTGTTCAAAGCAAGCAAACAAGCGAGAAATGTTGTGTGTTTAGAGAAAAGCCTCCAAAATACAAGAATAGGAAAATACCCAAAAGGACTTTGGCATCTCCAATTTCTGAGACTGTTTCTAAGCACAGCTATGTTGGTATGACAGGAACCTCTGAAGATTCTGAGGTCTGGTACATATCACAGTACCACCAAATGATCCTTGCATGAAAGGAGACACACACAGCAGCCCAAACAAAGAGTCATCATGCTCATGGAAAAATTACACTGTAATCTGCAGGGGAAAGAGACAAAGAAAGCATAATTTGGAAAATGGAAAGTCACCAAAATCCAAGCATTGCAAAGGAGAATACACAATTATTTTAGTTGTTTTTTAAATAATAATGAAAAATTTGCACTTTTAGGAGGGATGACAATTCTGAACAGGCTCGTTATATCCATGATTAAAGCAAGACTTGCTTAGAAATCTATGATCCATCTTTCAGGCAACAGCTTTCCTAGTATATGGTCAACAGACATGGGGAACATTTCACATCATGTTTGAAAACGCCGGGCAAAGCTCAGGAATCAAAACCAGTCCAGCTTGAAGGAACACAAGAACTTGTCCAACAGAAGTTACAGGTGAACTTGCTTGCCAAAAGTCCAGTTATTTTTAAAGCTGCTTAAATATGGAATGGAAAATGCTCATGTCTGAGCAGTGACTTGCAGGCATGGACTCCCCAGGGGTGGCCTGAGGGGTGCACGCAGGAATGGAGATGGGCTGAATTGGAATGCAGCACATGCTGTATTCCACAAAGAGGTGTGTCTTTTGGAGGTATAAACCCGGCATGGGACGGTGCTAAGGTGCTTTAATTAGCAATGAGTGTTTCACAGCAGCATGGCCCACGGGCAGCAGTGTTTTCTGGAATTTCTGCTGCACTGTGTACAGCGACAAACTTTTTTCCCAGCCCAAAGTCACCAAAGAGGGAATTCTTTCCCGCTTCATTCCCGGTGTTTCAAAAACATGGCACATAGCCCGGGCTCTCAGGAAGACTCACCAATGACTACACATGCTGTACAACATGGCTGGAACTCCTCCACCCAGATAAGAGCAGAAACCTTCTGAGGGAGACGGCACACTGCAGCTCTCTGAATGGAGCAGCAGGCAGTCATCAAGCCAGGGTGCAGCTGTGATTGATGTGCACTTCGTGTGCTTTGTGGCTCTCTCTATGATATTTCTAAAGAAAAAACTTTGGTGGAGTGACTTGTGCGTCAGTTGTGCAGTTTCCATCACCAGCCAGAGGAGCTGCTCAGCTCAGCCCTTCCAGACCCACTGAAAAAGCAGACTGTGGGGCACAGGGACCCTCAGCCACATCTATCCACCTGGACAGTGCCAGCACATGGTCTTGGGTTAGCAAACACCGTGTTCAGGAGTAACAGCTCAGCACCATGTATTTTATTTGTCCAGTGCTTTTCTTTATCAATCTATTGTACCGAGGAGGTGAAGGTGATAGTCCTACTGAGGCACCAGGCTCAGCGAGAAAGGCAGAGTTAGGGCCTCCCACTACAGCTTACACACAGGGGGTAGCACACAGCAAGTCCAAAGGGGCTAGCACAGAACAGAGAGAAACTGCGTCCGCCACTAACGGCCATCCGGTGGCAACCAGCAGCAGGAACACACCCGTTAAACCCCACCGCCACTCGGAAAGAAACGGACACAACTCCCCTGGTTTTGCTCTAGGAGAACACGTCTCCTGAGTCTGCTCTTGGGCAGTGTAGGTGTGTGCTGCCTCCTACTATGGGGAGCTGGGAAAAACGTAGTTTACACTGGCAATTATAGGGTAGAAATCACCATTCCTCTTGAAGTAGGCATAAATGTACTTCTGCCGTTGAGATGTTGGTTCAGCCAACTGAGATGGAGTAATTTTATTTCACTAAATGGTACATTTCAACAGTCCCAGATGAATATTTGTATTTCTTATAATGGCTTAGGAAAGAAAAGTCAAAATGTTATACTGTGAAAGTGCTCTCGTTGCATTTACTTTATAAATAATGTCATTTTAATTGAGATATAACTTCCACACTTTCCTGCAGAAAAAGCCACACTTTTCTGAAATACATTTTTTTTTTAATGATGAAAAACAAACAGCAGACATCTGAGTGAAAGTCACGTTATCTCCACTTTTACATCTGAACAAATACACTGGCACACTGGGCCTTGTGGAAGGGTATGAAGATAGAGTGCTGTGGCTCAGATGTTCCTGAGAACTGCTCTGGACACCTATCACAAAGGTCATTGGTGATAGCAGAAGACTTGCCTCAGAGTAGTCCACCTCAGTTTCAGTGTCAGTAAGTGTTTTTCCATACTGACATCAATTCCATTCTGTAACATTTGTGTTCTGACACTCATTTAAAGGGCCTGTGGTCATACCAGCATCCACAGTAAATGTAGCTCCTGGGAAAATATGTCTCCCTATGGTAGGAATATCAGCAAATTAACATTTCTGCTGCAAACCCTGTACAAGCTACTTCAGAGGACCACCGTTTGCACCTAATGCCCACTGTTGCCAGCGAAGGTCTGAGCTCTTCACAATCCTGACCCCTCCAGCTAAATCAACAGAGGTCAACAGCAGCAGCCAAGCCTAGCCTCTAGCTTTTCTCCCTCCAAGCAGCTGGGGGAAATCCAGTGCACAAAAATGCAAATTCATCAAAAGAGCCAACGCGTGTTATGGAAGAAGCGAAGGTTAGAGGGCTCTCCATGGCCCCCTCCAGGGCTGACACAGCACAAGCCCTCCTCTCGTTGCCAGTGCCCTGTCTCCCACTCTGCCCTGCTGAGATCAACGTGCATTGAGTGCAGAGCCACACCCCGTGCAGGGCAGCTGGAGATTTAAGTTCCTATATGGTAGGTGCCTGTAATTAATTCTGTATACAAGATCCTAAGCACTTTCCTATTCAAGGCCCAGGTAGTTCATTTTTCTAGCTGTGTGCCAAACACTGTTCTTGGGCTCGTGTACATTTAGGTCTCTAGCTCTCTCCAGTTCCAGCTCTCAGTGCATATGCACATCACCTGACAACGGGAAAACCTAAGCCCTGGTTCATAAATCTAAAGCCTGTAAAGGCCACCTAATAGCATTACAAATTTCCTAACACAATTTAATTTGCGTACATGCAACTCCTAAAGATTCTGGTTTTCCTGACAACCAGAGCTGATGTGTTTTGATTCTGCTTTTGTTGTGTACTCTAGCTTCTATTAGTACCATCATAATACTATATACAGAACGATTAATTCACAAAGTAAAAGCTTTTCTTCCTTTTAAAAGCCACTTAAAGTAAACTGTAAACATCACAAACACTCATTCAGACTGATTCAAAGTTCTTAGCTGGGGCCAAGAGGCACAAGATGAAATGTCTACAAAAGATGATGGATGGGGTTTGGGCAGGGGCTGCTCAAATTTGCACTGGAACCACTCCTGGCACTTCACTAGAGTACAGCAAGAAGAAAACCATCAGCAGTCATTGCAGGTAGATTACAAAGCCTCGGAAATCAGAGTTTTTCTTCTGTGCAAGCATCTTGTGTTGACAGGACTATTAGAACCCACCTCTTCCCAAAGCCACTAGTCCCTTGCATCATTCATGCTTTCAGATAAACCCTTAAGCAAATCTCTGTACTGTTCATCAAGTGTCACAGCATGTTGTGTCCCAATGCTTCTAGTCATGGTCAAACTTGCTGTACTTTATGGAAAGTCTAAAGTAACCAATACTGTGAATGTAACAGTGTTTTATGCCTATGTGTAATCAGAAATAGGTTTTCCAGAGATAAGCTTGACCACTTCAGCCAGAGATCAGCAAAGTACAGAAGAACATGTATAAATTCAAGCATATGTGCTTTACCCCTGCTTACAGCTGGGAAAGTCATAGATTTAAATTAAAGACATACTTAAAGACTTTATGAACACATGAATTTAATGCATGAGAGTTTGAGGTGGGAGTTTGTTTGGGTCCTTTTTAGTCCTTCTGTTTGGACTGTTTTCTTCAGCACTTCTATCATTTTTGACTGATTATTACCCAATTTATTTTTAATTTAACTTCATATATGCCATATTTCCTTTCAGACAGAACACTTACTTTCTCTTTAATATATTTCTGTCATGAAATACTGACCTATTTACCACTGGAAAGAAGTAAAATATAGGCTCTAGTGTAATGCCTACTGAAATCAGTCTTGAACAGGTGTGGGATCTGACACACATAGAAGCCAGTAAAATGCAAATGGTATTTAGTTATTGAGGCAAATGGCAAGCTTTAAAGCACCACCTGTGTATATTTTGCAACATATCATGAAAGTGGTGAGAACCGTCCTCATTTATTCATGCATTAACTTGTGACATTTGGCTCAGAACAAAAAGCTGTAGAAAGGGGTAAGTTATGAGATGTCAAGGAGAAATGATATGTCACCCCGTAAGATGGTGCACTTTATATTTTACTGTGCACTTCAGTGTTATTCGCAGCCCTGTAGCAAGGAAAGGGTCTTCTTGGGAGGGTGGAAGGAAGGACTTCTTTCCTTATGCTGCAAAAGAGAGAGCCCAGAGCTGCATTCACCCAAGTACCCTGACAGCCGACTTTCCCCTCCTCTCGGTTAGATGAACACAAAGCCAGTTCCCTTTTTGCGCTCTCATTTCTGCCACACAAGCTTTTCTCTCTTCCATCTCTCCCAAGAAATGTAGCAAGAGAGCAATGCACACTCCACCACCACCACCACCACCACCCCCTCCACACACCCCCCCTCCAAGAGGCTGGCATAAGAAAACAGTACCCAAAATACCATGTGAAGTCTGTGAGGCAGTGAGACGGATCCCTGGCTGGTGTGGTGCCAGAGGACGGCTAATCCCGTAACCACCGGTGGAATGTCCTGACCTCACACTCCAATTAAGACCACAAACTGCTGGAGAGACAAGTAAATTATCTCTCATGTCAGCATTTTATATAAAGTTGAGTTTTATTTACTTATTATGTATTTAGACTGTTGTAGTAGCTACAGAAACATATTAACATAAGAAATTGCAATGCTGCTTTGCTATTTACTTTAATATATTTACCAGTAAAATCTGACAGCTGACAGCTTGTGAATGTGATGGTAATGTAATCATTACATTTACACTGGATGGAACACAACTTTCTGAAATCGTGTGATAATATTTTCAGACTTAAGTGATGGTTTAGGAATAAAGACATAACTATTTGTTTATGAGTAATCTATCTCGAATATGTTCATTAGTAATATTCCTGGAGGCTTCCAATAAAAGTTATTTGAGATTAATTAGAACAGAAACAACTAATTTGTCTGCCCGAGTGGTTATCACATAAACCCGGACTTGAAATAGCACCTAAATAAAACAAATACAAACCTGCCACAAAGATGTGAACATGCCGTCCCAAAAGGCACAACCACTTAACTTGTGTAATTGTCAGTGCAGCTGAGAAAAGCTGCTCTAAGATTTGGTTTTCAACACCGGATTATACAGCATGTCCAAACAGAGCAAATTAAATTAAGCTGTGTCTAAATTAGACTTCTTCCAATGGCAGGATTACTTTACATCAACAGAAACACTGATCTGCATTAGCAGCATCTACTAAAGATGACAGCAGAGCTGAGAGAATTTGGACAGCCACGCTCAGACCTGATACATTCTCCCCCATCCTTAAAATAAGACCACACGCAACTCACTCCCATTGAGCTCGAAGGACACCAACAAACCCCACTGTTCTTGTAACACTCCACCGTTTTCATGAAAATGTTGCTTATTGCCGTCTGTTCTGTTCAGCTCATCTCTTCTTGACATAAGCCAAATCTATTACTGCGTTTATTTACAGAGTACTTGAGCAGAGCTTTATCACCTAAAACATCTCTAGTGCCTCAGCACAAGAAACTCTAATGTGAGATCAACCTCAGTTTATGCACTTCTCATTGAAGCATTCTAACAAAAAGCTAAGCTTTTAAAGGTCTCTGCTCTTGAGTTTATTTTAGGATATAAAAAGATGACCCAGAAGGCTTAAGTTTGAAGATTTCCCCCTCTCCATCTTATCCAGACCTCTTTGTACATCACACCGAAGTAGCAGGGGGCAGGGGAGGGAGGGGGGAAAGTACTTTTCTCTGAGGGACCCTCCGAGCCTCTTTTAAGGACGTGTTTCTGAAAGTTGTGTCTGCAGCTCCCATTGACTGCAGCAGAATCTGAGGCTGACAGCCAAGAAGAGGGTCTGAGGTGGGTTTTTTTCTGAAAACCAAGCTCTGACTGGGGGAAGGTGTTTTTTTTCTGAAATTATTTTTTCCTTTCACTTTGTGGATGTCTGAATTTACTTCTCTAAAATTGGCAGTATATGCTAAAATCTAGGCTGCCATTTGTTGATTAGTTCAGAGCAATGACTGTAACCAACAGCATTACAGCATAAAAGCATGGAGGAGGCTTGGAGGGTGCAAACAACCCTGACCGGGCACCTCCCTGTTCTCGGTTGGTACTGAAGGTGTATGTGCACACAGCAGCCAGGTGTCTATGACCCAGGAGCTTCCCCCATTGTATCCACTTAACAAATCCAGGGCAAGTAACCATGAGCTCCTGTGCGAGCTACTCCATTTCTTTTCTGTTTCTGAAGACAAGAATTAAGGAGTGAGAGATTGCAAGTTTTTATTGAAACATGGAGCCTGTGCTATATTTTTTGAGGGTAATCATTATTTCTGCCTCTTCAGAAATAATGTCATGAAATAGAATCACATTAACTATCTTTTCAATCTCCACATTATCAAGAGATTCCACCTTTTGTCACAAATCCACATTTTACAGCTACAGAAAAAACTGATAGAAATGGCAGTAGATTGGGAACAAAACATATTTCTGAAATTTGTTGTATTTAAATGAAATCACAATATTATAAGTAATAGTCTGTGGATGTCATTGAACTGTTTTTGCTTTATTAATCACTTGATGTTAATGGGGAAGAGATTGAAGTAAGAATAAAGTCCACGACAGTCAACCACCGCTTTGAAATAAACAGGTAGGTAGTTCCAGACAGGAGGACTGACACAAGGCTACAAATTCTCTGTTGAATTGAAGATTGTTACTCTTCTGGGGGCAGATGCTCCTGAACCTGCTTGCGTTTTGAATAGTGAGCCACCCCACTGTCATTCCAGCAAGTCACCGAGGTGCTCACTGCTGCACTTGGACAGGTTTAATCTTGATCTGTTTCCTCTGTCTGCACTGCCCCTCCTGACAGCACAAACCTCTGCACCGAGTATTTATAGGTGCTTTCTCGAGGATGGCTATACCGTGCCTTAACTCAGTAAGCAAGCCACAATCGATGGCAGTACATTTTTCCCAGGTTAATGGATGTTGTACACATAACGAGTTTTGTTCTGATTTTCTGGTAAGGTGCCAGAGGCAAACAGTGTTGCACGGACTTATGTCTCATCTGGCATGACACAAAAGCAAGACATTATGTAAACACATCACAGGAATCATGCCCTGCTTTATGTTAAATTAATAGGGGGGGGGCTGTTGATTAAAGCTTCATCAAATATCCTCTTTCTGGTGCCCGTCTTCTACAAAGAATATGGGGAAGATGAGGTCAGCTGCTCACAGGTAATTAAACACATGCCTGACTGCCAAGTATTATTTAAACCGTGCTGATGCCTAAACAACCTTGTGACGATGCTCTTGGCACTGTCAGGCCCATAGGAAAGGTGGATCCCTCCCCAACAGACGTACCGCAGGTGAGCGTAACTAACCGGCTGGGAGCAAGACGGCAAAGCACTCGGGTGAGCATGTTTTGCATGAATGAGAAAGGCACAAACACACCGTGTACTGAATATTATGGACTACCCACCAGGGATCAGCTAAAAAAATAACAAAAAAAAAGAGAGGAGTTTGCAGTATATGGCTTGCCTCTCTCCCACTAGCAAAAAGTCTGCTTTTTATTAAGCACAGAGCTTCATTATGCATTTAGGTAATTGCCTGGATAAATGTGGGGCAGACAGAAGAGTTAAGAGCTATTGGAAAGCTGATTTGAACATTCAGCGATGTCTCAGAAATATTTTCTCCAGTTTTGAAACAGAGGCTTTTCCTAATACACAAAGATCCCTCTTCATCCAAAAATAGGTTAAAAATCATGCAGGAGAAGCTCAGCTGAACAAAAGGTCAATCTTCCCTCAGTTCTGTCACCCCTGTTTTGTACCACAGAGAGAGGTGGCACAATGTGTGAAAAGAGGAAAGGCATCACAACTCCTGGCAGGAAACTGCAGCCAGCCGGCTTCAAGGGACGAGGGCGAGGATGGACGGGGCTTTTGCCACAACAGCAGTCCAGACGCCTGCGGTCACCGCTCAGCAGGAATCAGGCACCGCGGCACCAGGGATGCGCTCCAGGCTGCAAAACCAACCATCAAATACACACCAGGGTTTTGTCCCCAACTTCGCCCATTCCACAGACAAACAATTATTTGCCGGTGTCTCTATCAACAATTATGGGCAAATGATGCTGCATAAGTCCGAGATCTGTGCACAAGAAAATTCAAGTTATTTATGATATTCTGTGATAAATTTGTTCGCTATATTATTAATGAGACAATAGCTGAACTGCTTAGCATGGAAAGGTGACAAGTGAACGGGGTCATCAGTCATCAATAGTTAGCTCTGTGTATTTGGGGGGTTGACTATAAAAAAATAAAAAGGAGAGGAAGGAGATAAAGAGCAAATTACAAAACTGTGATCAGAAAGTCAAAACAGTTCTCAGCTGCTAATAAACCAAGAAAACAAATCAAATGTTCATCTGTGCTATGGAAAGGAGATATGTATGCTCTCAAGAACTAACTGAAATACAGTGAATTTCTTCTAAGAAAAAACAGTACCTCCTGACTTAGAGGGCAGTATTCAAAAGGATAATTAAAGCAGCTGCTGATGGGAAGTACTATAAAACAACAGACATGGGACTGATAAATAATGTGCTCATGGAAATCTTGTTTTTTATTTTCTATGTAACCTATAAAACTTCTACTCGTTTGTCATCTCACTTTGTTTCAAGGAGTTACATTTGTAATAATTCTATTAACTGCTTTCATAAAAAACATCTCTACAACAGGAGCAATACATCATACTGCATCTCACAGGCTACAGGAAAAATATTTTCAGGTACAAAAACATATCCAGTGAAACATTTTCCCATCAGGTTATTAGCATAAGTATATTGGAAAGTGTGGGGGGGGAAATGCTGAGTTGGGACATAGATGAGAAACAAATTTAAGCACAGCCTTAACTGTGTTCCTGAATCAGGGCCTTGATTTTCACTTTTTTGGCTGAAGGAATTGTATATTGTAGTGGGACCTATGTAAAGCATGCCAAGATTCATTCTGGGCTTAAAGCTGGCTTTACTTCTGCAGACCTAAACTCAGGGTCTTACTGGTGGTAAATCTCTTGATGAGTTAAATTAGCTCTTCTGTAATTGTACAATGTCTCCTACTCCAAAGAAATAGAGGAGATCCTTGGACTAGAGATACTACTGGTCAGAGCAGGTTTTAGCAGAGCAATGGTAGGTCCCAATTCAGAAGCTCTGTACAGATGATACTAAAATAAGTCAATCAGTGAGAGAGAGAACAGCTTGTCCTCCATCCTGACAGTTGTGGAAACCAGCACAACATTCGAGAACCTGTGTGCTTCCTTCTGCAAAGGCAGGATTTGTGAAAACCCAGTAAGGAATGCAGTCTGGGAAACTGCGAAGGAAAAAAAGGGAGTGCATGAAAGATGAAGAAATTGGCCCAGAGCTCTTTGACTGAAAAGATACCATTTTCTTCAGCCCTGCTGGAAGGAATCTTTCCCTTTGGTTTAAGATTAGGCTTCAAAACCTGTATATTTGTAACGCATATCCCTGTTAAGATCGCTTAACTGTCACCCTCAGAGATCCATCCTCCTGTAATCTCTGCACCTTTGACATCTCTCCTAGAAGAGCTGAGTTCCAGATGCACAGGCTGGCAGGCAGAGGCCAGCTCCAGCAGGGATTACCCCCGGATTACAGCCGTGCCCCTCAGAGGCAGAGCTTTAGCTGCTAACCTGCACCGCGGGGCTGGGCGCTGACCTGCCAGTGACACACACTCACTTATTTCCCAGAGGAACTTTACTCAGCGCCCTGTCGTTAGCCTGGGTGTCCATTTCAGCAGTGACTATTCTTCTGGCCACCCAAGTGTCTAATTGCACTTCATCAAAACGTAGCTGAAATCTGAAAATACACATATGTGTTTTTTAAACACAACTGTGCTTTAATTCCTTTTAACTCTACAGACAGCACACAGCTGTTCTGAGCTAATGGATGTTACTCCTATTGTAAGATTGCTTGAAAATATAATGGCAAACGAACAAATACATTTTTATCAACCTCTGAAATGAGTCATTTATCTTCCAGGCTATGTACTGAATCATGACACCAAATGATAAGTTTTATCTCTTTTACTGTCAAACTCAATCTCAGTCAAGCCCCAAATTGCTCAGAATACAAGTGAAGAGTGAGCTTTACTCCCGAATGAAAATATAAGAGAGGCTGGCTGGCCTTTCCCTAAGTGGCTTTAATCTTTGGGAGGTTTGGCTTAAATGAAAACGTATGGCAGTGTCATCCTCCAACAGTCAAGCATGAGACCCCAGCACAATTCCACTGGCTGGGAAGGTTATCAGCAAGCAGAGTGGCTGTCTCCCCTCACTGCCTTCACCTCCTTACTTTTCCTCAGAAAAACATTAAGCGTTCTCCGGTCACCCAATCCCACTCCACTGTTCAGCTAAACACATAAATTTCTTTTTATTACCTCTTTTAAACAAATCCAACTTTCCATCATACTATACAATTAAAACTTAATTTTGTGTTAATCCTTGATAAATGATACCTAATATAAAATCTGACCCCTTGGAATAGGCTAACATTTAAGGCTCTGATGAAAACCAAGCACTTATGACCTATAAAGCAACAGCTGTAATATCTTCGGTTAACTCATGGGTAGCTGGCTCATTTAAAAGGCATCATACTTCGGAACACAATCATTTCCTTCTGAATTACTTCAAAAGGATCATGAAAAAGATGATAGTGACAAAGGTACCCCATACCAACACCCTAAATATGACTATTCACACCAAAATGGAAGCAACACAGCAAACATACATTTTGGGTTTGGGGTGCAACCCCTGGTGCTAGCCTTCCCAGGAAAGATTGTCCAGTAATGCAAAGTTACACTCTTGTGGTGATCAGCTTACAGTCTACAAGATTTCCTCCAAGTCTATCTTAAAAAATAAATATATTTTTTAAAAATCGAAGACCACTGACATGGAAGTAAGAGCCTGTGGCAGAAAAGGAAGTGAAAGAAGATTTATGGTAGGCTAATTTCATTTGAAATAACCCATTTTCAGCCAGCCGAAGAAAACAGAACCCAAAGGAAATTTAGAGGAAATAACCTTCAGGTCAATTTGATATCTGTTTCACTATGTGTGAAGAAACATCCTTCACAAAACCTGGACCCTCTAGTCATAGGAGAACTGATAATCAAAAGTAATGTGGAGGAAAACTTGTTGGTCGTCATCCTCAACAACAGACAGTCATGACTATTATACAAAATCTGCAGGCATGGCATTCCCCAAACAGCCACTGCACCCAGTCCTCAGGGAAAGCATGAGGGTGAGAAGGTGGGGAGTGCTCCTGGACCACTGAGCTGGGGGAGATGGATGTGCAGAAACTGCTTCTCCCAGCTCTGCACCCCAACTCACCTCCTCACCAAGGGCTTGCTTTCCCTTTCTTCGCCCTGTTTATTCCCCAGGCAAGGAAAGCACTTACCAACCCCCACCCCAGTGAAAGGGATCACAGAATCATAAGATATTTAAGGTTGGAAAAGATTTCCAGGATCATCAAGTCCAACCATCAACGCACCACCACCACATCCACCAGCTTGACAGGTAGTTGATGGACAGACCAAACCTGCTCATTTCTAAAAATCCACAGATTTGTTACTGCATGAGGCTGGCTGACGGGCAGGGTGGGGGATTGGCTTTTAAGGGACACAATCTGACTTTTCCCTCTTCGATCAGCAATGCATTCCACACAGAGACTTGGTTTTGGAGAGATGAGGGCTCCTGGAAAATTCTGCTCAGCACAAGAAGCATGGAAGAATCCAGGCATGAGTGATTTAGTTTAATATGTCACAATTTTAAACTAAGAATATTGCTGCTTGTTTTCCTCCTGAGGATTGTACAAGTCTTTGGACATAATCTAGAGTAAAAAATATTTTCTGATGACATTTTCTCTGTGTGTTCCTTTATATTTAAAGCAGCAAGTAAATAACTTATTTAACTTCTGCCAACAACAGCAGAGAAGAAACATTCTCCAGTTAATTTATCTGTTTTTATCTTCCTGTAGCTTCCACAGAAACCAATGTCACCTGTGATCTATCTCTGTTATAACCTCTTGTGGCAGCCTGTTTTACATTTTTTGCCATAACCTTCCATACAAAATCGATCTACCATGAATAATGGAAGTGCCACCACATTATGTATCTCCATTTCATAACGTGATTCAGCATCAGGAATGTTGGATTTTTAAAAAAATCCAAACTACTTTTAAATGGCAAACCCTTGAAAACATTTTCAACTGGGATTTTGAGTGTTGCATAAGCCATCATAAAATTTCTGAGTGACTAAATGGACAAGATGTGTGAACCTACATCAATGGGGAAATGTCACAATGCACAAAAGATTATTCCAACAAACAGGTAACATAAAGCAAAAGAAAGCAGGAACATTCCACAAACTTCTAATGAGAAACACCCGACAGTCGTGCACTTAGACTGAGATTATGTAAAGGAGCCCTAATTATCCATATCAGTTACGTACCATGTAATTTTCAATTTTGCCTACTTTGTAAGTACTGCTCCATAAAAAGGAAGTAGAGTGTAAGCTATTTTAAGTCTACCTATTTCTGAAGAGGAAAGAGGGAGAGAACGAGCATCTGAAGTAAGGTGCCAGGTTTTGCGTGCTTGAAAATAATTGTGGGCCAAATTCTCCACTCAGCATGTGCAGCAAAGCTTCACTTTTTCTAAAGATCCAATTTCGGTTGGGAGGCACATTCATTCTGCTCTGATCACAGGCTACCTACTGAATTAAGGACTTTGGACTTTAGTGCTGCAACTCTTTTTCAGGTGATGACAAAATTTCTATCCTGAAAGCCTTTGTTGAATATGATTTAATTTTGATGGCAGCTACTTTGAGGAGAGATGCAGGTAGGAAGTGCTTCTTCCACAGCCTTGCCTCAACTGCGTATCTTTTGTCACATGAGGGGGTTCCTGGCTTTCCAGGTAAACATCCTTCTCCCAGGGTCAGAGTTAGACTTCTCAAAGTATCCCAAATGTGTGTGATTGGGATTGGATAAGAAAAATGGGACTGCTCACCCTTCCCTGTAAAAATTAATTTGAGAGCAAAATATTGGGAGATTCACTGAATCAGAGAAGCTGGGAAAATCCAGAGATCAGGGGTCCCACACCAGATCACAGCTGCCATTCCTTGTCTAGCCTGTCTCCTTGAACCCAGAAACCCCCATTTCTTTTCTTCATTAAATTCCTCCACAGTTGTCTACAGAGCATCCTTCCAGAAGATGTGCAGCTGAATTTACTCTGGCAGAAGAAGGAATTAGTCATGGTTAGTCTGTTAAACTACTAAAGTGTGAGCAGCATCACTCTTCCTTATCCTTTTTTAGAAGACAGCCCCGCTTGCTTATCTGAGAGGAGGCCCCTACGTCCATGAGAGGTTGTCACACTCTGGACTGCACAGAGCCTCTCTACAACTGAAGACATGACTGAAGACTCACCTGTCCCGTTTTCCCACTGGCTGGTTTACACAACCATGCTCGCCTTACTGAGGGCTTCAGAGCCCATTCTGAAGCAGCACTGCACTTCCCATGAACTGTCAGGGAGCCCATGCCATTGTGGCCACTCAGAAGCATTTTCCTAGGTCTGTTCCCAAGCTGAGCAAAGCTACACCAGAGTTTGTGAGAATCAGTGACCGCTGTAAGCATGTATGGAAATGTGTGGTTCTGTAGGCCTCGATAGCACAGGCACCAGAGGAAGAGTGCCGTGGAGCGTGGTAGGAGGCGAACGCTCAGCTTAACGTGAAAGTACGTGCTTGTACTCTGTCATTTTCTTTTAGAGCATCCACAGCCCTACTCCAAATGAGCCCTAAGTTTTACTTCTGTCTGATGCAGAAGCAGCTGGGCTGTATTCCTTTGGTGGGCTCTCACCACCCCTAGACCTCTAGCCCTTTCTGCCTATTTCCTTTCTCCTGCGACAAGTAGAGGCAAATGGGATTTAGTGGCCCCAGAGCTAGCCTCCTGACTTCTCTCACTGCACAGGCAGTATCTACCATCCAAATATTTCCACACACAGTTATGAACTGGATTTTGCCACGCACTTGCCACACCTATTCTTTCCGATGGGGGACACAGAAACAAGCTCCCCACAGCAGGCTTCCAGTCAGTAGTGTGTTCAGCCTTAGCAATTGCTTGTGTGAATTATGCATACCAATGGGCATATATTTTGGCACAGCAGTTTAAAAAGTCAAAGCAAGCATGTAGAGCCTAAGGTCATTGCTGTTGTAAAGCAAGCTTCAAAGATACCATCACAAGTCACAGAATAAATAGCAATGGAACTTGTCCTGCCTAAAGAGAAATGAAAGAACAATGATTAATATGTTGTAATGGACCTTTTCATCCTTATCGCTTCCAGACTGTGGAATGTTATTTCTGGCACAGAGATTTTTGGTCAAGTATGAAGAGTCATCGATTGGATAAAGTGCTTGATTTAGCCCATTTTTATTCTATTACAGAATGACAGAAAGAGGTTTTAGACAGGAATAAAATCAATAGGGGAAAAGCAGAACGTGGCAAAACAGCTTGAAGTGAAACTGATATATATGTAATGTTGAATTTTAGGCTAAAGATTAATTAGGAAAAAAGACTAGAAATCTACTGTAAGGCATCAAATAAGTATGAACAATAATACATTATTTTTAAAAAGCATCCTTTATCCTTATCTTAAAAAATAAATAAAAGCTTCACAAACTGGTGCAAGCAGCTTCTTTGACTTAAGTTTTCTTTCAAGGGCTCCTCCACAGAAGTGCCAAAGCAGCAGGCAGTATCTCTGCTGGTCACTCTGTTTTCCTTCTCGTTACAAGACTTGAGTCCCATGAGACCCAGGAGCCTGGCAGATCTGGACCACACTCCTCCTTTCCCAAACAGCAGGACACAGCACATGCCCCTCCAGAGATGATCCATGGAGAGATTATCTCAACACAGAACTAGTATGGAATAAGGGAGGGACGGGGAATAATTTCCTTTTGTGTGAGAAAAATCACTGTAACACCTGACAGGCTTCTGGTCCCACATCTGAGGTTGAGAATGTTCTCTTCCTGTCCCAAGATTATCAACTGTTATTTAAGTGAAATAATACTATATGGTCCATGCCAAAGTTAGGACCCCACAATGTTATACACTCCGCATACCTGCAGTCAAGCGCTTTCAGTGCCTTCAAACATCCAAAATATAGTTTTTAAGGAAATTAAATCAGGGCAGTTTCAGAGGAAGTGCAATGTTAGCAGTTGCAATACTCTAGGACACTTCTCACCAGCATTTATTAAACAAAAGCTCTCTGTGAGGCATGTCCTATACCAGGTATTACTAATCTACACAAAGTTAACTGGCTGACCTCTTGCACACAGCACATTACAGATGTTCCCTGAGGCAGGATTTAAAGATAGAGACAATTCTGACTATTCATATCACCTGAGGAAGAGCATTCCTTTTGGTATGGAAATACCGGCACAAACCAAGTTAACTGGATGTTTCTCACACTGAAATACATGGCGGGAAGGATGTGATTTCACCTGGAGCACCAGAAAGCAGCTTCTCTTTAGAGAAAAGTAAGGGAAGTAAAAGCAACATATTTGTATTAACAAAAATATCATGGCTGGTTACGGTGACTGAGGTGGCACAATCCCTGTGGCAGGCAGGGTTCACCCTCCTAGGGACAGCCCTATTTTGCAATTCCTCCCTACAAAACTGCACTAAGGGCTCTGGATGTTCTTCTCACAGCACTCACTGATGGGGAACTTTCTCCGACTTGGCTTCCCCCTCCCTTGTGCAGCCAACTGGGGCTGTCATGCTTTGGCACAGAACCAGCAAGGTAAACACTCTGCCAAACATCAAGATCCTCGGGAAGAGTCAACACAGGCTTATTCTTCCTTCAGCTCTGTGATCAAAACTTCCACAGGGAGACTGATAAGGCAAGTGGACTGTTATTGTTAAATACACCAAGTACATACAGATTAATCTCCACTTTACTCCGGGGTAACTGATAGCCTGAGTCAAGTCAGAGAGATAGGAGAGTGAGTTTCTTTCTTTGCTTAACATTACATTAAGTTTCTTGTTCATCAGAACAGGAATGCAGCTCATAAGGGAAAAAACTACTTATTCAGAATGTAAGGAAGGGGATATATGACAAGTGGAAAAGTCACAGGAAAGGGTGGAGAGCACAAATAACCCATCAGTTGAAGAGAGGAAGGTTTCTAGTGAATGCACAGAAAATTGCTCGAAACTGGAAGCACTCTGAAGCAGAGACATGTTTGAAGGTCAGAAAGGACTACTTTTGCCCTTTCTTCTAGACTGCACCCTGAAGCACTTGAGAACATGTCCTTTTCTTCCTTCTGGTTGCCTTCATTAACTGAATTTCCCCATATGCACAGCCCTCTGTCCAGAGAGCTCCCTGGACAGTTTTGTGCCCTTTAGCCACAGGCTCTTCCCTGGGTGAAAGAGGATGGTTCCAGAGTCCTGAAGTTCCTCATCCTCATGGGTGAGAGGAGCTCAGCCACAGCTCTTCCAATAACAAAGCCTTTGCGCTGGGATGCCATGGCTTGGACTCTTTCCGATGCATTTGTGCTATGGATTTTCTACCATCCTCCTCATCCCTACACTTCTCCTTCCACCCTTTTCCAGACCTGTCCTCCAGTTACCCTTTAGCAGAGCCTGGGGAGACTTGAAGGGGTGGCACTTTGCCCTACCCCAACAACTGCATATGTAAATACCAGAGGTCCTTCCTCAGAGCATGTAAGAGTCCATATCACGGGCTCTTTTCATTGTGCACCAAGGCCAGGGCCAAGGACACACGGCTTCTTTGTAAAATGGAGACCCAGGGGAGAGGCGGGAGAGGTAAGTCAAGCTCTTATTGAAGTCAATGAGCAGGATCAAACCACTAATCTGGGTAAACAAAATACAGAAAATGACATTGATTGCAGATCGGCTTTAACAATGAATAATTGTGCTTTGATGTGCACATAAATGTGATAAAAATCAAGGCAATATATTCAAAACAAAAGGAAAGGAAAAATACAAAGGGATATTTTACAACTAGGCTCCATTACCATCTATCCTAACGAGATTAAGTAGTAATTGCTGTGTCAAGAAAAAATATAGTGAGCTCAGTGAATGAAAGATCATGATAGGATCCCATTGTATTATAGTCTCAGGTCTAGCTGGAGAGCAGCAACGGGTTTTTCCAGCATTGCACAACCAAATTTTTTTATTTATTTTTTTTAGTATCAACAGACTTTCCCTGGAAATGCAATTCTTAACAGTAAAACGTTCCTCTTTAAATGTATCTGCAGGCCCTTGTGAAGCTAGCTGCAAGGCCCTTCATTCTTTCACTTGAGTACAAAAATATCTTGCAAGATTCAAGCAAGATTTTCCAGCCTCTTTTCTTACTGAGGATGCAAAGTTTCTAGTAGTGGGTTGAGGTTTTTTTGAAGGTGTTGCACTTGATCGTCTCAAAGTGCAAATTTCAGTACCATTTAACATTAGTAAATGATGGATAAATAGAGAAATATAGTAGTTTGATAAATTTATTTAGACTTGCATTGCCCTGAATATAATACAGGTTTGTTTAGGCTTCTAGAGAGAGAATTTAAGAACCAGACAGCAATATCCCATTAGAATTTAACTAAAATTAAGCAATTACACTTTCAAGGTATCTTTGAAAGTTTCTGACTTAATATTTTCTTGGACCCACACACTGAGGATAAGGTGAATAAAGGATAAAAGTTGAATTGATACATTTTTCTATAGCAAGAACATACTGGATTTCTCTGTCATAACATTAAACTGTATTAAGTTAAAAATAGCAAGTCTAGAATTAAATATCGGGTAGAAGAAATTCACATTTCCTCCTTGATCTCTCTGTTACTGAAATCCTTCAGGCAGGTGAGAAAATAAATTTCAGCTTTCTGAGACACATCTATGTAGAATAATCTATTCCACAGAAAGTTTGGTGATAATATTAACAAGTGGTGATGTTACTTATATCAGTAAAGTAAATGCATTTTGACAGTAATGGAACGGTCTCTCTGGAACACGGTGATGGACACTAGTTGTAAAGTTCACCTTAAGACATACTCTAACAGCCCATTTGTTTGAATCCAGCGTGTTGATACAGTGTCAGTGCAATGTAAATGGGGAACACGTTTCTACCAGTAGCTGGCTTGAGGCAGTAGGAACAGTTTGGAACAGAAAGGCCTGAGGAAAACAAAGAGATTCGAGCTGGTGCAAAAGATGAAAACGGAATTTACATTTAGTCTTCCTTATTTAAGAGGCCAAAACTTGAGCTTCAGAGGCAAAAGCAAACAGAAGAGAGAAGCAGAGACTGCTTCTTTTGTTCTATTAACTCAGTTGGCACCAATGAACTCACCCCTCTCCCATTTTCCTGCTGGCTGCCTCTAAACAACTGTAGTTGACAAATTACGTCAGCAAGTCAAATCTCATGCCTCATGCATGAGGGTTCATCATTTGATCCAGTACAGCTGCTGCAGGTTTTGTCCCCATCTGCTCCTTGCTAAGGGTCTGTAAGACAACAACCTCATCACTGTCATAGGCAGTGGTTTGCCACGAACCACCACTCTGCCTGGTGGTCAAGCCCAGTATTTCTGGGCTATGAAATGCTGTATGAAAGAAAACCAGTCTCCTTACTTCTCATCATGGTCTCTGCTCTGTTGTGGGAACCTACCTGTGGTATATCACATCTGGGAAAAGTAAGCATGAATGTTTTTTGGGAGGTCTGCCTCACCATATCGACACCCCTTCCAGGAGGTGCCGATTTCACCATCCTCACTATCATAGCTTCAAAAAGCAAGACCTACAAACTGTTGAAGCCCCTCATCACAGACTGTACCAGAACAGCAACAGGCAAGCTAAACACGCAGATTATAACAGTGCCCTAGGTGCCATTTAAAACACAAAAAATTAAAGCACCTTCTGGTTTATGGTATTTCATGATCAGAATATCACAGGCAGACTGAGTCCGTCCACCTCTTGTCAGCAGTGTGGTACTAGGTGGGTGAAATACACTAACTGACACAGTTGACCCAACCAAGAACTGTAAAATAGTTTGGGAAAAAAAAATACCAAACCCACCCCTAAAGATTCAGGGTCATGACAATGGCTGTAACAAAATCCTATATATTTTTTATTATCCTAAACATTCTTTGTTGCTTACACCCTTTTCCCTAAGACACTTACATGATTTTCTATTTTTATGCACTGGTAATTGGAGTTTATGATTTACATATTACGGTGCAGTAGAATCCAATTATAGGAAATCTACAGAGAGACTATATTTATTTCAGGAGAAGATACTGAGGAACCATGTCAACACGTAGCAACATAATGACCTGCTCACTTTCTGGCTTTCATGCAAAACATTGTAATGATTAGGTTTCAGACACTGCATGAGGATACTTAAGGATGAGCTATAAAACCATTCCACATCTGTGTTTGTTTTATTAGCAGAACCATTTCTGGGAAAAACAGGAAAGCAAATGCTTATCCAGCTGCTAATTCTGGATAACTCTTTTATGTCACTAACTGCATTACCATTCTTGTAATCCTTTCTCCATCTCCTCCTTTCTCCATTAAGTATAAATTTCTTGTCATTTCCTCCATCAGCGCTGAGTACAATTATAACTAATGTTAATTGCATAGGGTTTACATTCCATGTAAACTCAGTTATCGGGAAGATGGTTTGTTGATGGTAGTCTGACAGACAATATATAATAAGAGAATGAATAAAAATTAGAGACTTCACATATATTCTGGGACAGTCTAGGATAGAAGAGCGTAAAATACATATTTTTTAACAGATAACCACTTGGTTTATTGATAAAATGATCATAAATGACAATCACCCTGACCTGAGTGGAGCTGCTTATACACAACTGGTGCTCAGGACCACAGCTATTACTAGCGCTTGTCAAATCTCAGACTCCAAAGCTCTGTTTCTCACTGGACCAGCAGCTGCAAGTCACCCTGCATGCATAATTTTAATCAGGTAAATTCCATGGGACTGTTAAATCTGCACTGAATTAAGATATGCCTAGCTGGTTTTCTGATGGACTTTGCATGAGCTGAGATTACCAAAGCCGCCAAGAAAACATGGGGATCCAACACCCCAATTCATTTTCAAAACTTTAGCCCAATGACCTAATATTTCAAATCTTTCCTTCCCTGTGAATTTGCTGTCTTCAGTAAAATAGTTTCACATGCTATTGTTATATTTTTTACACATCTCTCATACTTCTTCTACAGAAAACCTGGTATGGTTGTTCTCGAGTCAGTCATTGTAACAAGCTTGTACTTGATTAATTAATAATCCCAGTAAAGGGTAATCAAGGCAGCATGCTACTCCCCCTCCCCTATTTGAAAATTGCAGTTCTGACTGCAGAGCCAGATTGAACAATCACACTTTGAAGTCAATAACTGTGTTCTATTACAGAACAGCAAAATTAATCATGTTACTCCTAAAAGCTTTGCTGTATCTTTCAAGTATCAGAAAACATAGGGTATTGTGAGAAAACTAAGTGCTGTTTCCCTGTCTCTGCCAGCAGCTTTCCTTTCGGTGTATCGATAAAATGAAGGTCCTGTAACAAAGGAGGGAGTGGAGTATCTGTGGCAGGGTTTGCTGGCACTCACAACCAGATGCATGCACTCTAACTTCATGTACTTTTCCCACTAAAATTGTGCATAACTGAGAGTGATGCAAATAACAATCAAGCTTGTGTTCGGAGAGACTGTAATATCTTTGTAGACAGATATGTTTTTTTTCTCCCTGAGACTGATGTGAATTGACTGTACAATACAAACCTGCTTCATTTCTATTAAAAAAAGAAATCAAAACCAATGCTGCCAGCTAACCATTAACTGGAAAATAATGAGGGCTAATGAAATAGCAAGAGTCCAGATCTTTCAGTGCTCAGACAGGTCTCTTAAGGGAACTGAAAATGAATTAGCCCGAGTTTGACAGCAGAAAAAAAAAGGCACCTAAGACACTGGAAGGTGGGGACAAGGTTGTCAGAGAAGAAACAGAATGGATTGACAGACAGCATTATATGAAAAAGAGTAATTTAGGGGTTAGAGAATAACTCAGGAAAATGTTGTAATAGTTAGAAATCTTTTTAGAAAAGTAGCACTAAGCAGACTCTTTTATTCCAGCATTAGGCCTATTCAGTGGCTCTGTATCATCACGAAGAGGGTCAGAACAGATGATCCTAATAGTCCTTTTTTGGCCTCAAAATCTGTGACTTTATTAAACCCCTACAGACTGTGTGCTACTACAGTTCTGTGTTCCATGTAACTCCAGGAGGATTCTGCCTTTTTTGTGTTACATACAGCTCATTCTACAGAATTAATACACCGCTCCATCTATTTGCTGGTTCATAGGTAGCACAACGATCCAAATAACTGGGCTTGGACCTCACAGCTGCTTAAAATAAAGGTCCAGCAAAGATTGCAAACTTATTCTGGTCTGTAAGCACTTAACCTTAGGACTCTGATTTGGTTTGTGCCCTGTTTTGTGCTGGGGATTGGACTAGAAGACCTCCAGAGATCCCTTCCACCTGCATTTTTCCAAGTATATCAACCAACACAGGATCAGCCAAATAAATGATACACTTCTATATTTCACTTGAAAGTAGTATCATTCTTTGAAGTTTTATTTCTACATGTGTTCAAAGCTGACCCAACCTGAACAGATAAATACCGATCCCTGCATAAAGTCAGGTCAAAATCCAAAGCCAGACAGCAGAACCCCAGTCCTGGTGAAGGTGCCCCTTCCATTAGCCACACTCAGAGGAGATCTAGGCAACAAAGCCTTCACAAAACCAATCTGTAATGCCTCTGTTTTGCAAACAAATATGGTCAGAAGAAAAGTAGTATTGCTGACACCCTTAGTTTATATGGCAGGTGAGAAGTTAGAGAACTTGCAGGACTCAGATATTAAGCCAAGATCTGACATCTCCTAGGAAAACGCTGTAATCACTGCATGGCAGACTGAGAAAGCTTCATCCCCACCCCAGAGACTGTGGCACTGTGCAGGAGAGAGTGTGGTTCATCATGTCAGAAGATGTGCTGGGTGGAGCACATCTTGGATTCTGCCCTGAGTGGTCGAGGGTCCTGGTAACAGAGCCCTCGACCACTCAGGGCAGAATCACACGATTTCATACTTTGACTTAAATGGTTGGTGCAAAGAGGAAACAGGAGCCTGGCCAGGATGCATGGAAAACCTACCCTGCTGGTTCCAACTCTATTGCAGAGACAGCTAATAAGTCTCTGTCACAGAAGCCTGTCACTGCTAAGATAACTGACTGTAGGCATGTCAGCAGCAGCTCAAAACCCAGAAAAAGCGTGAGTCTACTTCACATTAAAAGGTGTGAACCTTAGTCTACCTCACATTAAAAACACTAGGGAGGAGCAGGCATTCTGATCAGAGCAGGCTCTGTTTTGAGGGGAGGCACATGCAAAGGGGCATACATGTTCCTTGCCAGTACAGTGAAGCTCTCTGGGAACAGGCTGAGGCCTTGGGAGGATCAGCTCAGCACCTTCCAAGAAAAATAAATGGAATACCAAACAGTGCACATAAATCTCTTGGATGAGACCTGAGAAGCCAAAGAAAGACAGACAATTTCAGCTTAACCTCTTGCTGTACTTTTGATTAGAAAAAGTTTACATTGATGTCTTTGGTTAATAATACATCCTCTCTCACTAATGAGGCTCATTCTCTGCTTTTTAGGGCTTACAAGACATTGCATTTCCATGATGTGTGCAGCGTGTGCTCATAAAATGCCTTACAATTAGTTTGATTAAGAAATGATACAGAAACATAGGGCTACTCCTTGTTTATGATACATGCCTTAGTCTAAACCTTTCTGAATCTGAGTCTCTGAATTCCTTAGGAGTAGCTGGGGTCATTAAACTAATCTCAGAAACTTTGCTGCACCGTATAGGGAGCAGGAATACAAGTAGGTGTAACCTTCATTCAGAATTACTGCCCCACATTATATTACTTCAGTAACTCCTCTACCTGTTGCAGTTGCATGCTTGTTAGAATAGGGTCACACCACTAAGCTCAGCACCTTTTATTCAGATTCACAGGTCAAGCCGCCTTACCTAACTGAGAGTCTGTATGGATAATCTGCTTGAGTACTTTATTATGACTTCATATAAAACTATCAGATGTTGCTCCTGAAGAAGATTCTTGCATTAAAAAAAATGAAATAAACCCCTAACTGTTCTGTTTAAGTGCTTAGACATCTGCATCAGGTTGTTATTTCCAATAGTTCTTGAAACTAGCTGATACTGCCACATACTGCTTGGGGATGTCCAGCTAAGAGCTAGTGGGTATCCTGTCTTGGCATGCACAGTGTTTCCAACATCCGAAGGCACAAGCAGAAAAAGTTTTCTACCGTCTCCTCCTGTCCTGTGGTCCAATAAACTGGCAGGGTGATTTCAGTTTTGCTTCCTTCTGAGACAAAAGACAGAAGGACTTTTACAGAAGGAAAAGACGGGACACACAATTTGTGCTGCCTACGCTGCAGTCATAGAGAGGTGCAGAAGGAAGGTGAAAGCATTACAGTGATTCACACATGGAGCTGTTAGGACCGTGTTAGATGTTTTCTATCTAAACCATCCCTTGCCAGTTGGGCAACACAGTGCCAACTCTGTAAGGCCTGCAATAATTTCTGGACCTGACAGTGCTGGGATTCATGGTGCGTAAAAAAATCTGGAAAACATGGAAGAGAAAGTACAAAAGACTTGGTCTATTTGTGGTTTACAGAAATAGCAGAAATCTCTATAAATATCCTGGTGCTTCCAAGGTTCTTCTGAAGGAAGGACCTGAAATACAAGCCAGCTCATGCAGATGAGCTCGACCACCTTCCCCCAGATGGGAATTTCTACATACAGGGTACAGAACATGCACCTTGGAACAAATAATTCTCTTTCCTGCTCCCTTCTTCTTGGAGGACAGCCATGCCTTGCCCCTTCCAAGAGAGTCTGCAGGATGCATTCTGTGATTCTGTGATGCCAGTACAGACTCAGAACAGCATTTCAGCCAGAATAAGACGTATGGCAGATTTTAAATTCACTGCCAGAAGTAGGAAAAAAATAAAAAGCTAGGATTATTCAAAGTTATTATTTTTGCCTCATGAATACAATTACTAATTACTGGGGGAGGGGAGGAACAGAGTGAAAGAAAATCAATTATTATCTGCCTGCAACATGTTGGCAGTTTCCTCCATCACAATTAGTGTCTATGCCAATACCTCATCTGACATTTGGGTCAGCTGACACATAGTTTGAGGTTAAAAAATGTCAGCATCTGTACTGGCACATGCAGATCTCTTCATCCCTGGCCAGGCATTCCTACCCCAACACCATCCCCACAGCTGCCATACTGCCACACTGCCACATGTTTTAGAGCCCTTTGATGGTGCAGCATAGGGCAAAATATTTTTAATCCAGATCATTCCTTTTTCTGCTTCACCAGGCAGCTGTACAAACAATTGCATCAGTACTATCAAGGGGGGTAAATAAGACAACTGAATTATTATTTGTGGGGGAAACAAACCAACCCACCAGTTACCAGTGAACAACTCTAGTTTTACACTAGCGAATTGTTGCCCAGTTTTTTATTACAGGTTTATGTTGAAAGTTTTTAATGAATACTAAAGAAGTTTCACATTAAAAATTCCATATCATTACATATTATATTAGTACCTGGAAGCAAATCCACCAAAACAAGAGCATGGATCTCCATCACAAAAGTGCACTGAGGTTAAGGGGCAGTTCCGAGAAACGTGTTTTCCCCTTTAAAAAGGCATTTGTTTTAGTAGGAAGATAAAACACTATAAATAATGCAGCACAAATGCTCATTGCAGGGAAGAATCAATGCAAAATCGCAGATAAGGTCTGCCAATAGCAGCCGCGTGCACTGAGCCCAAGCCCCGCTTCCTTTTACACACCAACCTCATTGACAAAAGTAGGAGTTCTCCTGTGAGGAAAGGGGATTCCAGATCTTCGTTTAGAATACCTATAATTAAGTTAGTAGCAAATTTATATAATTACAATTTTATTGTCTTTGGACATAGCTATCATTGCAGTTATCCCTGGTGGACTCGGAGATTCCAATTTTCAGCAACCTCAAGCCCTTTCAGTGTTCCCACTAACAACAGCCAGACTGGACTCACATATAATTAGAGATAATAATGCAATGGGGCCGTGCTAGAAGTGGGAGCTGCACGCTTGTCCCTAGACCAAACTCAGCAGGGAGAACCTGACATGCATATGGACAGAAAGCTCTCCTTAAGGATACCAGTTGCTGCAAACAATGAATTCCCAGTTAAACAGCACAGACTGGACGCTGGCCTTCACTAGGCACTATGAGACTAGCAGGCATCACACTTGCATATCTCTCCACAGCACTAGGGTTTTTTACAGTGCCCCAATACTGAAACCATGGGGGCACTCTCAAACAGACTTCCTGGAACTAATATGAGGGTCAAATGAGGACAAAGAATGGTTCCCTTTCTCTAAACTTGAAACAGCTAATTCTAAAAATCGAACCTGTGTATCTATGAATAAAAAAGTGTCTCTGCCTAAAACAAGTTCTCCTGAAACATTGTAAGTAATTAATTCATGGTGCTTAATGTTCCACCTTAATATAAAAAGAGAAGAAATGCTAATGAAACCAGTGCAGGTCTACAGGTAAAAATACAGTCTTGCTAAAGTAGTCTGTCAAAAGTACATGTGGCTCTGTGATAGATCCTGTTCTCTCTGTTAAAAGAACAAAAGCATGATTATTGTTAGAATTTATTTCTAAATAAAGATGAGCTGCTAGGGATGCAGGATGTGCAGCAAACCACATTTCAGAAAGCAATTCAAATCACACTGCTTTTACTGCGGTTTTCCCAAGACCACACTGGAATACAGGGTGATATTTAGTTAGATCTAACTCTGTCAGAGCTGGCAATTGCTTCCATTCACTTTAGCAAAACTGTGAACTCATGTGCAAGTTAACCTTAACATACAAAGTGAGGTGCTTGCATGGCATAAGCTCTGGAACAATGTTTAGAGATGGTGATTCTGATTTACTGTTAACCTAAACACCAGAGAACCCAAAGTGGCCTCCCCTAGGCCGTTACTGGGTAACCAGATGCTTGACAGTTAGCTTTCGTACCCACAGATTCACTGCCTTAAGAATCTGGTCCCAGATGTTTCTGTACATTATACTTCAGACTATGTTATTTTAAAAATGTCTCTGTTCCCAATGAGTAAAGCCTACAATCATCTGTCAGTAGCATGAAAGGGTTCTTTTTTGTGTGTGCATTTGCATTGTTTAATTAACTTTCTTCAATATACACATTCCTCATGCTGTGAGATATATGGGAGGTAAATCAGTACAAGATGGCAGTTCTTTGTCTCTCCTGGAAAGGCAAATTGCTTCTCTCAATTACATTTTTTCTTCCTCGATGGACCAATCCACACAACCAAGAATTAACTTATTGCAGATGTAAACACCATTGTGTATCCCCCATGGGTTCTCTGCCCAAGTCCCAGGATTTTGTGTTCTGTCACAGCCCAGGTACAGAAAGCAGAAGCCATTGTCTCTCACCATCTAATCAAGGTAATAATTACAGGCAGTGGATCTGGAGCTAAGAAGAGGAAAAAGGCTTTTCAATCACTGCCTCTGCATTTCAATCGAAGCCCCATGCTGTACAACACTGGAGAACAAGGTGTAAATCAGCTTAAGAACATAGTTCTGCATTCAATGCGTTGTGGTTTACAGCTCCCAAATGACCTTCATCTATCTTCCTTAGCTGTAGAGGTGTATAATTGAACTAAAGAGAGGCTTGAATAATGAGGTTGAGAGTGGCAGCTCCGCTGCTGTTGCTTAATAGTGTACCAGCCTTGCACTTTGTTTTCTGATATGTAACAAAATACTGTTGTGGGTCCAATTCTTCAGGGTGACACTTGGTGATAGTCCCTCTTTTAAAACAGAAAAGAGCGGGGGTTTTGCAGGCAAAAAAACCCTATAAATCTTTGGCTATAACTAAGCTCCCAAAAATACAATTATATGAATCTTTTTCTATTCAATATCTGCTCACAAAAGCTCAGAGAGACAAATTGCAATTATCTGCTCTCCTTTCAGTTATACAATCTATTATTTTTTTTTTTTACTTTTCATCTTTCTTGTGAAAGATTCCCTTCTCAACCTCAGAGGAGTACAGTGTGATACTTTCTGGCAAGACTTCTGCACTGGGACCTTGCCATCAGAAGCAGAGATGAAATCTCTGAGAGTAGCCTTTCAAGCAACAAGACCTTGTTTTCAGATCATGTTTTCTTATATTTGTGGGTGCTGGTGCCATTCTTTCTCCCTGTTAGTGGTTAATGTTAGAGAGGTGCAGCCTTTTCAGCCCATCTAACTCCTCCTGACCACCAGTTCATTACCGATAACTGCACTAAGAAAGGTCTAGCAGTCCAATAGCCCTGGATCAATGCAAGGCATCTCCCCAGTCAAGCTGCTGTTAAAAACAAATGTTCCTCTTGTGGCATTTGTGTTGATTTCATGGACACTAAAAGAGTTACTCATGCATTTAGAGCACCAATTAAGCAGTCATTCCGCTAACTGCCTCCCTGTTACACCAACAGTACCTCCAAGAAGTCCAAGATCTAACCCTAACAGAGGAGCCCGGAGGAGTGTGGAGCAGAGCTCCCAGATCTCACAGGTGTAGCCCCAGAGGCAGCCAGTGTCCTCCATGCACCAATCTGGTGGGAGCCAGGTGACGGAGCTGCAAGCCCTTAGAACCAGCAAGGGAAGCTGGAGAACAGAAGGAAAGTCAGATGCAACAACTGAGGTCTGGAGAGGCATCTTCCCTGGCTGAGGAAGAGAGTTACAACCTACTTTGATTATGCTTACATTTGGGGGGGTCCACCTCACATCTGACAAATAGGACAAAAGAGACAAATTAGAATGTCTCCAAGACTTTCACTTACGTATTTTTTTATTCTTCTCCCCTCTCACTTTTGCAGTGTTCATAGACCACAGGAGAGAAGCACTGCCTTTGAGAGCCCCGTAACTGAGCCCTGATTTCTCTCGGTTTCATCAGCAGTGAGGCAAAGAGGGTCTTAGAAAACAGCAAGACTAAGTCCTGTTGACCAGAACAATGCCCAGAGGTAAAACTTGTTATGGGTTTTTTAATGCAGCAACATTTTCTAGAGTGGGGGACGTGCACTTGAGAAACACAGAGTCACAAGGAACATAAACCACTGGCCGTTTGGAAAGTCTGCCAGGCAAAATTGCACTTCAAAAACTAAAATATATTTAATATATAAATGACCTAGTCTGGCTTTGTAGAAATGGCCATTGATTCCTAAAAGTCACAACTCTAGAAGGAAAAAAAAAAAAAATTAGACTTATCAAATTTATGTTTTTCCTGGCTGTAATACATCAAGTTGCCATTCTACGCCATGCTAAATACCTCTAAGAGTACGAAGTGGTCATGATGCCCGTGTAACTCGCTGTGCCTTACTGAAGTAAGCTCCAGTTGGCTTCACTTGACTCGTATGCTATATTTTTCTTTGAAATGGAATAGTGGCACCAAAGGCTGCAGGTGTATGAAGTTGTACTGACTGAAGTTGTAAGGGAAGTACCGTAATACATAAATCTTTGGGAGATTAAGTAATAGTGAATTAAAGCCTTTAAGGGTAGTCTGATGTAAGTAGTGACTTAAAAGAATAGTTCTGATTATTTTAATTTTGTTTGCAAGCAAAGGTTGCCCAGTCTAGTCCTAAGTCTCATCTAAATCACAGTTCTGAGCAAACTTTCTGACTGATGAAACAGTTTTGTCAAGGCTGAATTTTTCCCCTTCAGAAAGGGCAGCATCCCTCTGTCAAATTTTAAATGCACTAAAGAAAGCTGAGAATATATAGAATGGTAAGAGTTACAGCTTCCTCTTCCATGCAAGACAAGTTGACTGATGCGGCACAGGCTGGTATCTCATTTGTGACATGGGATGTGGCTTTGCCACAAATCTGAAAAATCTCATTAGAGAGAAAGTAATAAAGGTGGTAACGCCACCCCTTGGGACTCTCAGCCTTTAAGTAAGTAACCTGTCTAGAAAGAATAAGCTAGGAAGCATTCACAACTTTCAATTTCACACCTCTGGTGCCTGCTGACCCTGGTTAAAAACAATACTGCACTCCAAGCCTGACAATCCCCTCGCATCGACTCTGACACCTGACTCTCCTTTATAGGAAAGCATTTCTGGATATTATTTTTGATCACATTAACACTGACACACCTGGCATGTCTGCCCAGGAATGAAGGAGAAACTGTCACTTTTCTGTCCAATGGCTTATGTTACTGGAAAGGAATGCAGCTTTATTTACCTTTGGATATCAGCTCTCAGCTCTTCCCATGTGAGCTTCCACAACACTCTTGTCTCCAGCTCAGTGAGGTTGCTTTAGCAGTTCACCTAAAGTACAAGCTGTGCCTGTGGGCTGCTCCCATCAGCCTGCAGCCTGAGGAGGACCTCAGAGAAACAAACAGAATAAAACCTCACATCCCTTCCTTTGTCATCACCACCACTTGTGATGGGAGCCACCAGGCTCAGGCACTGTAAATCTCACGGATGACAGTGCGCTTCTCGAGATTACCCATCCACACATAAACACTGGGAAGTTAGTGGTAAGTTTAGGCACATAGGGGTAGAAAGACATTTAGTTTGGTGAGACTGTGCCTTGCACTAAAAAATAAGAGACAGACTTTGGTATCCCTCCTCTCCCTTGTGCAGAAGGACCTCAGCACTTTCCAGAATCCCAAGATTTGGAGATATGGAAATTACTCCAACAATGTTACTGGGGAGGTTTATGCTCTCTGAGATAACTACATTATCACCACTAACTTATTACATGTTAACTTTTAGGGCAGACTCTTAATTGGTCCAATGTACTACAGTTCCCTTGAACTCAGTGAAAAAACCTTATCCTTTCCAGAGGACATAATTCTTCCCTTTCCTGACAGAGGCACAGGATGCATGGAGAACCTGACTCACAAAACAGGAACACACCTTAAATTGGCAGAGTCCAGACAGGTGTTTGGTGACCTGACTTTGGTCCCTGGGAAGTCTGTCCCACTGCAGCAGGCTCCGAGGACATGCTGTGCCCAGGGCTATAGGCCGTTCTGTTTGCAGCCTGGCAATAACGATCTTGAGCTGTGATTACCAACACAGCACCAGCATTCAGCACTTCAGCTATGCAGGTCACCTTAGTAGGTAAGGTGGGAGGGAAGGGGGGCTTGATTTCTAGCAGGCAGGCAACATCCGATGATCACATAAAGCAATTTTTGCAGCTGTTGCAAGCTGTGCAGACCCGTGAAATCTCAATCAGCAGGCTCGCTCTGGCTGGTAAACAGCTGGGCCACTGTCACAGACACACACATCTTGTTTAGTTGCACCTTAAGTGAAGATTTTTCATTATAGAAGTGACTACCAGACGCTTGAGAAGCTTTTTATACCCACACGCATGCTTCTTGTTTGCTCAGGGAGAACACAGCAAGGGGAATTCTGGTTTTCGCTTTTTCCCTTGCACAGACAGAGACATATAGGTCACATCACTGCCTGGCAAGGACTTAGAAGCAAAGGCACACAGAAGAAATCTAGTCATCCATATAGGCTGCAACCAGAAACAAGGAGCACCTCCGAGCACATCACTCTGCCCAGCAGTTTACCCTCTCCATTCTTGCCTCCCATGTCGCACATCTCAGTGAGGTTCTCCTGAGCGATGGAGCTGCTTTTGCTCAAACACAGCCTGTGACACACAAACAATTCCTGCCCACTGGCCCTGTCAAGGAGAGGACATCCAGTACAGTCTGTCACTACCACTCTCCCCTCTCCCAGTTCTCTGCCTAAAACCCCACTTTACACTTCATCTCTCCCTTTGCTTGGTATTTACACAAAGGCACAGACAAACATGCCTCTTCTGGATATCTGCCTCTTACTGGAACAATCACCAGTATTCAAAACTCAAAACTTCACATCAGCTGTGCCCACTTTCCCTTGGTGAGCAGTGGTGTCCCTGGGAGGAGACATATCCTGTCCCGGGGCTGAAGAAGGCACCAGGGGCTGCCCACACACAGAGGAGCTCCTCTCCTTTTTCAGGGTGCTCTCCATGTCTGGGCAGAGCAATGCAAGTCACAGTCAAACAGACTAAAACCTAATATAAGCAACCAATACTCGAGTCAAAATCACCAAAATCCTGTCTCCATTTCCTGTGGAAATTATTGCGGGTTACTGCAAATAACTGCACAGGAGCCACACAGGACAATGAGGTCTAGGCACTGGAAATAACTAAAATCCCCTCTCCCAGGTCATCTATGAAAAGAGCCTCTGCCATTTGGCAAACTGATCTGGCTTTGCCAAATGTTGAATGCAGACGACTCGTCAGTCGGCTGCTCTGTTTATTTATGTGGGATGGAGATTCTGACTCAAGGAAGAAAACACAGAAGAATTGTTATATCTTTCCCTAGGAATGCTTTGAAAACAAGTGCCTTTTGGTGCCTTTTGGGCCTTTCCAAAAGCAAATACGTTGCTCCTTAAAAGAAGTCTGTAAGCACTCTCTGACAGTGACATTTCAACTAGGTTTAATGGCAGCTGAACTCCTCCAAAGGCAAAGGACACATTGCCCTCCCCACCTCTTCTTCACACCACACAGCTGGGCATTCGGAGGCCAGAGAGACACAGTCTCTCTCACATCAGCACAGCCATCTTACGGGCAAAGCAACCAGCTGAGCAGTTCTGCTGGGCTCAAAACACACCATGGAATCACAGCTTACACACAAGTAATGTGCACGAGTGGTATCTAATCCTCCAAACATCACAGACTGGTGGAAATGTAGGGAAAAGGCAGAAGAACTGATGTCAAAGCCATGCTCTGGTGGTCACTGTAGTAGATTTGGCAGGTCTGGAACAAATATTCTTCCAAGACTTTGAGGAAGCTTGCTATACAATGATTTATCTGGGAGATAGCAAAAGCAAACCACAAAAATAAATGCAGCTAAAATGGTGCTACAACATTAGGAAAGTCTGACTTACCAAGTCTGCTTCTGAATTGCTGGAAAATTCAGAAACTGATACAAGCTCTACAGCTTTAAAGTCCTTGTTTGAAAAATCCATAGAAATAGAAGAATCCTCTGTGCAAATTTCTTGGAGTTTCTGCTTCATTAAACTTCTACATAATGCTTGATTTCCAAACCACCTGCACATCTCCACAACATACTTTCAAATTGAAACCAAAGTCCACATGATCTTCTCAGGAAGCACTACCATGCAAGCTAAAGCTGCTCTCAGCCCTTGGCAGTGTCTTAAGCTGTGCATTTAATTACAGGAAAAAAAAAAAAAGACTTTGCACAATGTAGGTGAGAGAGCCACATGGCTCTGCATTTCACTCTAGTTACAGAAACTGAGATCTGCATCACTTCAGTGTGACAGCATGGAGTCCTAACTGCGTTACTTGGGTATTAAGCTGGACTAACTCCATGCTACCTTTGCTATCTTAAGTCCCTTCATTGCAGCCATAACCCATCTTTTAATGTCATTTGAAGACCTAAGCTATAACCTTGGAGCAACCACATACCATTAAATATAGTTTCTAAAGAGAGAAAGGCTGAGAAGGGATTTAAATAATAATTTATCACAATTCTCCATTTCAACCAAAAGAGACACTGATCAATTTACTATTTTTAGTAGATAATTATGGTTTCATGGTGAAGATTTACAAAGCACTCATAAACATAGCACTAACCCCCACCCCATTCATATTTAATGCAATTTTTCTGCAATCAGTTGCACTGAAATCTTCTGTTCAGCCCAGCAATGCACTAACAGGCCCTGCTGATGATATTTTCTCATCAACCTGTTTTATGGAACAGAGGACAGAGCAGTTCTCAGAAATCAACAGTACCCTGTTTTTGCTGAGGGTGGATCAAGAAGTCCCCCAGAATCAGCAGTATAACTTGCTAATTTATATGCTGGTCTAAATTGGAAGGGTAAAAGTCAAAGATTGTGTAAAGGTGAAAGTTATCAATTAACTCCCAGTGAGGGATTATTTGTATTACAGTAGTCCTTGGAGGCCAATGGAGACAGAGCACACCTCGCGATAAAAATCACACATTAAGGAAACTGCTGATACAAAGAGTTTAAATGAATTCACCATCATCAGGATTATCCTGTCTGCGCATCTACCAAATAAAAACTGTGAAAGTCCTGTGGCTTTGCTTGCATTTTCTGAACATTTTCTTCTTCTTAAATAGAATATGGACATATTGTAGTGTAAGAACATGTTTGTTGCTAGTTCCAGCACATCTGTGCTCCAGAGACCCCAAAAGGAAACCATATTGTCCCCTTTATCCAACAACTGATGCTCACCCTGCCACAGGTACCCTCTGTGACACGGTGTAAATCCATATGCTTATCTCTGAGATATATTAAACTTCAGAGAGTAATATCATACGTCAACATGTAATATTAGCGTTGTGGGAAGCCAAAGAGGAACGCCCCTAACATCGTATGAACCCTCCCTTTGTAGCATGTCGCCCTGATTTCTGACTCTTATCCACACTGCTGGTTAGACATCAGTAACATTTCTGAGGTGGTGGGCAGAGTACAATATAAGGATTGAAAGTAACTGATCTGAACTAATTGTTCTCCAGAGACTGAGCAAACAGCTCTGTGGACCAGGCTTTCAATACCGATGATAAAAAGTGCAAACATTTTATTCAGCAGACACGTTTGTGAAGAGGCAGCCACATATATTTGTCAATTGTTAAAATTTCTAACTTAACAGTTCTGCCTCTTGCAAGTTAATATTTTCCCGGAGCAGTGACTGAAAGAATTTAATGATCGCAGCATCCTTTAGATCTTCTGAGCAAACCAAAATTCTTGCCAGGTAATTGGCATCAGCCCCTGTTTACCAAATGCTCTTCAGCCTATAACCAATAAATGATTAACAAGGAACCTCTCAAGTCATTTTCCAGATGTTGTTTATTGAGACATCCTTGCACTGCAATGACAAATGGGGCAGAAATAAGCAATGCACAGCTTGGCAAGATCCTGCCGCTCAGCAGAATGTCCCCAAGGCTGAATAATTTGGGTGAACACCACTGTACAAAGGTTAAACCTACTTTCCTTTGGATAAACGGAAACGTGTCCCAGCTGGTATTCGTTAGGCCTGAAGGACCCAACACTCGGATTTCCTCAAAACAGGTAGTAACAACAAGCCTTTAATGCAAGAGCAAAGGGTAACACTTCAGTAGCTCGTACAGCGTTTGATGTGCCTAATGCTTTATTCTGGTTTTGCTGTAGAGGAAATCTTAAGATAGCCACAAAGTTTGCTAGAATGAGCTGTGAAAAGTTACACTAATAATGAAAGTAAGAGGGAGGCTGTTTTTTCCATTCTTTTGCACCTCATTATACTCCTAAAAATAATCATGTTACCATAATGATAAATCAAATACATTCATGTGGGACGAAGCTGTGTACATACCACTCTGATGTGAGGATGGCTCTGCATTTTAGGAGCTGGAGGGACTCAAGTGACAACTAAACCCAGAGATACTCAGTATGGTTAAAATGTCAAAATTCATGGCAAGGGCCGTACTGGATGAGCAGTGTACACGTACAGTGCAGGACTGTAACTATTCTGTGTACATGCAGCGTGACAGAGCTCTGACCTTTGAACTACTGTGATGAACATTTTGAAATCCATCAGTAATTATTTTCCCAGGCTATCAAATGTGATGGGATTAGAAAGAAATAAAAATAAATTGCATATATATAGATACAATAAAGGTTAGCTGACCTGGGAAAATAAAACTGTAATTGGAACTGATCTTGGGGTCTGGGGAAGGCACACTTTTGTGACCAGATTTGGAGGTACAGTATTGCATTAAGATAAAATGTTGAAACCTACTAGCTGGTTTTGCAAAATTTAAAACTAAGAAGCCTAAAATCCAACAGAAATTTGCATATTTTACAGTACCTTATGCTAAAATCTAAAATTATTCAGGCACATTTGAATAAGAGACAAAAAGAAGGATAATAGGACCTGTCTGGTTTGGGATTCAATCAAAACCTGGGACCCTCCCTTCCACAGGGCTGTGATTCACTCCTGTGCCTCAGACAAATAACAGTAACCGTGCCTGAGATAATGGGTGTTCGGTGGCCAGAAAACAGGAGGGAGAAATAGCAACACAGTGCCGCAAAACAGAGCCTCTTCTCTCTCTTCCCTCCCCTCTCTCACACCCTCAGCACAACGCTTTCTGGGTGACAACTGATGTCCCTTGCCAACCACTGTAAGCAACCTGTGGTGCTGCTCTAACAAACCTCATTCTGATTTTGTCCCCAATTCAAATCCTGTGACCCTAGGATAGCAAATAACGCTTGAGACGGGAGAGGCTGGAGAGGCGGCTGAGCTGGAGCAGTCCCACTTACTGACACACCACTGCCTTCTGTTCCCTGTGGTTTCAGCCATACACTGGCAGCTCCCCATCAGTTTCCCTGGCACTCTCTATCCTCAGTGGATTTAGGATTTAGTTCTGCTAATCTCTGGATTCTATATAACATTAGATATTTAGGCTGTGATCTCAGGCAAGGATTTGTCCCCAGAGTCACTTTAAATCACTAAGGCGCTGAGAAACCAAATAATTAAGGAAATCCACTATTAGGTTAGTGACATATTCCATGCCACAAAAAAAACACCAAACAATTAGAAGGACAAAACCATCTTTAAAAGGAAGAAGAATTTCCTTTAAAGTGGCAAAATGGCCCCTTCAGTCTGCAGCATTAGCTGCAGTTCTGCTTCAGGATCAGGTGGACAGCAGAGCTCAGTCGAGAGGCTGGTTTCTGGGCTGAGTGGGGAGATGCCAGTAAATTCTCTGCTGCCCAGGTTGGAACTGGGTAAGCTTTATTTACCTACATTCGCTCCCAGCTACACCACTCTCCTACTATAGCAGCACAGTCAGAGTGCAGATAGACAGGGAACTTAGGGAGGCATCACCCTCATCAAATCTACGTCATTCAAACACCCGCCCAGCGCTGCCCATCCGAGCATACACCAGAAAGAGCCATTACACACACACAGCGTCTGCGGCACATTTCCTCTCCTTCACACTAGTCCCAAGAGGCGCTCGCAGGGACCCTGTGCTGAGAACTGGACCTTTCTCTTTTCCCTCCTCCAAGCAGGCCCCAGGCATAATGAAGGTCTCCCAGTGCATCAGTTATCTGGTGACCTCTAGACGCTGGAGTTTGATAGGTGATGATTTCACTACAAAGCAGTTAATTGATAAATCAGTTCAGCATCTTTCCGAATCAGGTACTGACACAACAGCACACTGCAGAAGGGCCTGAAAGAACCGCACGAGAACGTATTGATTATAAACAACCCAAGGGCCATTGTCAAAAGCAGCAGGCATTGTTCTTTCCAAAAATCACATCCATACTTTAACGATCTGTTTTCCCTCATTAAACACTTGAAAGGCTTTCTTAGCAGCACTTTTTACTACATGGATGTCCCATTTCATTTTGACACATAAAACGTGCTCCTGTCATTTCCTTCATTGTGTAGTAGCTTGTTTTGTTTACTGTAAAATGGAGATGTTATTTTATGCAATATCTTCTCCTTTGTAGTGCTCATTTACAAATAGAAAAATCCATGTACAGCTTTGTCTTACCTGTCTTTAGCAATGAAATCAAACAAAAAAACCTTCCTATGAATAACAAAAGGAAAGTCACACCTGAAAGAAACTGGGAAAACAGTGGAATTTGGTCAAAAAAATATTTGGAATTTTCTGTTCCAATTTTTCTTTGGAGGTTTATATGACTTACATCTTTGATGGAAAGGTAATGACTGCAGACAAGCATGCAAGCAGATGTGATCCAATCAGACCACTTTACTTTGATGTATTCTCTTAAGCTTATTTTCAGCAATATAACTTGAAAATGACACTTTGGAAATGTTGACAAAGCAGGTTTCACTCCTTGCCTCACCTAAGACATTTCACCTCTGAATAGCTTCATGAACCTTTAGTGGGACTTCAAGTTTACTTACTAACTCTTTGACTCCACAATGGAAGGTTTTTTTCTTTGTGGAAACAGGTCAATGGGCAGAACATTCTGGGTTCTGTCTGGGAAAGTGTGTTCAGCATTAACAAAACATTAATTCCTGTATCAGACAGGACACCTCTCTCTTTCTGCCTACAACACAGGAATCACCATAAGCAAAACTCTTTTCTCCCTAGGAGAAGCCCAAGATGCTGGGCTGCAGACAGAGCTGGACACATCTCAGTGCTGTGGACCACTTGTCATTTCCCCAAGAACTGTGGCTGACTCCAGTAAAAAGCCGTATTGTGAACAGCTTAGGCAGCCATGGTAGCCAACACTGACAAGGGAATTTGGTTGATACAGCTGCAGGATGTTTAATAAAAACTTGAGCTGCTGCCACCTAATTACCCCTCGTGTATTTCTTGTTTAATGCTCTTAGGATCAAGGGCTATTCCCCAGAGCTCCTGCTGAGATGCCGCCTCCCAAATGTTTTTGAAGTACGCACATGTTGAAACTTGGTACCCACAACCTTACGGATGAAATGGGATGAAAAAGCACTTTGTCAGCATGAGACATTACTGACCCTTACAACATATCATGCTATTTTATGGTGAAACAAAAAAATATGCTAATGGGGAAGTGTATATTATGCAGTCAATAGAGTTATGATAGAGCTAGATCGGTATAATCAAGATCATGGTCTGGTCCATTACTATTAATTATTTCCAGTAAGATTGGTTTGCGTGTATGAATACATTACCAAGCACAGCTTTCTATTTGCTCTGACTTTATGTGCAGTGCACATAGTCAGATCTGGCAGAGAAGCACAGATACAAAAAGAAAGGCTGAATGAGAGACTGGGAGCTTCTGGCTTTGCTACCCGTTCATCATAGAGCCACATGGAAATAGCATGACAGTCTTTGTTTATGGATGCAAAGCTTTTCCTCCTCATATATGAAGCAGAAAGACTTTGAATTATTTTCAACCACTCCCACAGCTGTTTCAGGTGGGAATTAGGTAATGTTTGTTGGGATCTCTGAAAACAAAGCCCTGCATAGGTTCTGAGTGCTATCTTTCTTCCTTTCATACTGCAGGTCTGCAGTAGAAAAGCCCTAATAATTTTATTGTGCATTCCTACACATTAACTCTTCACTCCCATTTTTTTTTTCCTCCTGGTAGCAGAACTGTTCACACTGCCCTTGTATTCTCTGACTTTCCTCAAATAACTGAGCAAACAAAGTGGCAGTGTTTGCCACAGTCCTGAACCCCTCGGGTTTACAACCTACAAGTAGACTGGCAACGCTGCCTTGAAATGATTCGCTTTCCACAAGCACCCCAGAGAACAGATTAAGTCGGAAGAAAGAAAACTGAAAACCAACATCCGTTAGTGCTTTTTTTATTTCAAAGTGTTTGAGTGAGTGAGTGGAAGGAAGGAGTCTAAAGCTCCCAAACTACACTTTAAAGTATTTTACTTAAGTGTCAAGGACCAAAGCCCAGATGTCAGCTCTTCAGGGCTTTTTTTCATGAATCACTGCAAATAGAGCCTGAAACAAGAAGGGAAAGACAGTAAAAAGATGTTAGGAAAATTCTCACAAGGTTTGCACTGCTTTTCTCTCCTTTCATGATTTATAGGCACACCAGAGCACGCTTTTAAAAAGGTTCTGATTCATCCTGCTATTTCCAATCAATGTTCTGCTTATCATTGTAATTAACTAGCAACTACTTCTGTTGGAATTTGCCTCAACTCCCAGTCTTTGGAATTACATACATGGCCTGATGCGCTTCCCAATGCCCCCTTATGTTAAATGGCTATTCCCCACTCACACACACCAAGAACCCTAAGTCCTGGAGCCATTCTAATGTTAAGCCACACACCACCGAGGAAATAGATCTATTAGCATCAACATAAAAATTAAGCAAATCAGAACCAATGCTGGGATTTTGCTTTTTGGGTCACAGAGGGTGAAAAGTTCTGCCAGGAATGAGGCCCCACTAACAATGGAGAATTCAAGTCTCTTCTTCCCAGGGAGCACGGTCACTTCTCCAGCACTTTCACAGAGTTCCTGCAGCCTAAAATACCAAGGACAGACAGACTCTCCACTCTGTTCTCATGATCAGTTCAAATGGGAGCATGTCCAGTGTTGCCAGCTCCTGCTCTCATCACTATGTGGGGACAGAGTTATTCTAACCTTACTATTGCAGAAGCAGGAGTCATCTACCCTTCAGAGCCCGTCCTCAAACACTTCCAGAAGGGAAAGACAGCCTCAGTCCTTGTCCACATGCCATAAAATGGTATTTTAAAAGTTTAACTTGCATCATATTATAATTTAGAGAGGAAACAGAGGGAGAAGGAGAGGGAGAGAGAAAGGAAACATCACACTTCAGAAACAACGATTTCAACATCAAATTCTAAGGTTTGCACAAAAAGACTAAATACATATACATATTCATCAACACACAATAAATTATCAAAAAAAGCTAATCAAATTCCTGTCAGTGGACTAGAGTTGGCTTGTAACAAGCCACAAAGGCTGCTTCTATTCAGTTAAAAAAGAATACCTTTGTTATTATTTTACTTTGTATCTGCCTCATTTTGGCACATGATGCTGGAAACTCAAACAGAACCCTGTAACCTAGATAGTAAATAATCTCCAGACTTTTCCTTAGATCGTGCAAATAATCTGTGTGCAACAGAAGTCAAAGGTACTTTTGTGAGAAGAGCACTTCATAAGATTTATTCAAGCTGCACTTCCAGTTTCACATTCCTTTAAATTCTTCAAATTCAGTTGGAGCCTCGCTGCTTTGTGCAGTGTAAAGTGGCAGTTACCAGCATTTAGAGAGAAACAGGAATTCTTTTTTTAATATTCATTGCTGGACAATTACCAGTCACATCACGTGTTCATTTGAATAGATCTATCAGTACAGTATCTATAGGCACAAATGCAAATCTGAAAGCAATTGTAATACATGCCCTCCTATTCTACCCATCCTCCTTATGTCTTCCCGAGGGAGACAGCTATAAGTTTTCTGTAACATCACCTTCAGCTGTTCGAGTGCCAGACTGTGAGTTCACACTTGAGGAGTTTCCTTCAAGCTTTTCTAGCTTATTCGCCAGTATTATCAACTACAGAGCACAGGCACCCAGCTCAGGATTGAATCTCTCCTTAAAGGCCTCTAATGCTGTGTTTGAAAATCCTTTGCATGGCCTCTGGGACAGGACATGGCTTTGCTTTGTGACTGCATGGCAGAAGAAATACTTGGGATGCTGAGTAAGGCACTGTGATGCTACCCAGCTATGCCAATCCTGGTGATACTTTTGGTACTGAAAAATCGGTAGAACTGAAGTTCTTTTGATAAAACAGCTTGCAGATAAATTCCAAAGTATATTCTCATAGCCATAAACTAACCTCAATCTGCTAATCCCTGCCTAACCCCTGTCTGTGCTGCGGCAACGCTATTGCTGTTAGCCTCAAAGACAGCAAGCTGTATACAATGAACACAACCGTTACGGGAGGTGGAGGTACAAAGCATGTTAGAGGCTGTCCTGACCACACTCTGACATTTCTCTCTTCAACTCCAAACCAGCCCATTTTGGTAGTTCCTGGGCCAGTCTCTGTAAGGCTGGAAGCAGAAGAGAGGGAGGCAGAAGTCCTAGGGAGGAAGCAGCTCTGCGTACACATTACTAGGGAGCAGGGCTCAGCTCTCAACTGCTTCAGCAATCCTCCACAGCTGGTCAGTCAGAGAGAGCAGAAAATAGTACCAACTACTGCACAGTAACACGGTGTCCACAGCAAGAAGCCTACTGAGAGGCTGCTCTGCTCAGGACACAATCCTTCCTCTCTCTCTCTACTGAGCCTAATTTAGCTGTGAACGGCTGCGGCAGAATCTGTGGCTGAGTTCCTGGCTCTTGGTGGGAGCTGCACCAGCCCAGACACAGGGATTTCATTCCCTCACTTGGACTCTTCCAGACTATCTCATCACGGTAAAATTAAATTGCACAGAAAACAAAAGCCAGTAAAAGCATTAAACACGGTAATTAGTCAATAGAACTAAGGTTAGGAAACCATTTATTATGAGAATTAAGTTAATGATTCACAATGAATAATTTACGTAGCAAATTTAGTTTGGGATGTTTTGAGTTTTTTCCCTGCTGGGCGAGAATTCAGCTAAGAGTTCTGCCTGAACTCTGTGGTTTGGTCCCAAGTGGTTGGCTCTTTAAACCAGTTGTGACCTAGCAACAAGTCTGGCTTATGCAGTGGGGCAGATGAAACTAAAATGAAGGTTCTTATGCACCTGAATTTACATATTTAAGTATATTTTGTAACACTTGCATAGCACAAGTATTATTATCTCACAGACACGTTATGCATGACATGTCAGCACTCCTCCCTTCCCCTTCTCTCGTTCAGAAAATGACTGTGAAGCTCGGCAACCTTCATGCCAGATGAAAGACTGGAACCAAAGAAGAGTCATTATCATCCACAATATTGAGCACAAGGCACAAATAACTCCCACAGTTATAACACAGTAACACTATGGATTCTAACCCTTCCTTCATATTTCACTACTCAAATGACTAATAAATGAACCGATCAGAGTTTTCTGGTGAAACGTTGCAGATAGAATAAATAAAACATTTTTATTATAGTTAATAGCACCAGAGTGGCTAGAGTTACATTTTAATAAAAGTCCCTGTGATTTGAATTTGCATTAGACTCGCTACGAGTGGTCCTACCTTTCTTTTCCGCAGATAGAGCATCTCATCTCACATTCTCCTTCTGAGGAGGTTGCAACAGCTTTGCCCTACACTCAGCTTAAAACAATACAAAGCATACAGCAGGGCTTCCCAAGCTGTAGGACCTGAAACACAACCTGTATGCAGAGCACTTCATCATGGTCTGCAGCCCAGCAGGACCAGGAGCATGAGCCGCACATAGGTGAGAAGTACCACCACTGCTCCTCAGGATGGCAGGATCTGACCTTCACTGCTGATAGTGGTACATGGTACAAAAGCTGTTTGAACACAGGGGAAAAACTGCACCGAGGCTGACTGGCCATACAGGGACCACAGAATTTACCCAATTAAATGCAGGGTTGTCCTGGAAGATGAAAATACAGGGAAAGGTAGAAAAGAACGAAGCCTCCTCTAGTGAGCACAATTTTCCTTTTACAGGTAGTGACAACTCTCTTGTAGTTACACACATAAAATAAATCCCTTACATGCACAAATTTTGTAATCACTGCTGCTCTTTAGTAAGCACTCCCTTTTGACTGGCATGTCTGAAAGGCACATCAGCTTTCATATATGCTAAGCAGTCCTTACCCTGATTAGTCTTTTTTTTTTCTATTCATAGATCAGATAACATTGAAAATACTTGCACACAAACTGAAAAGATATTTGAAGGTTTAGCCCTGCTCATCCTACTCCAGAGGTGATAAACTGATGCAGGATTAGGAGGCTTACTACATCTTCCTATATCCTCAAAAGGTTTCTGAAGTAGTAGAAATGCAGAGTTTATATATATTCCCACATCATTTCTACAGAAATTTACTTCAGGTCAAAGTATGCCCCATCTGAAGTCCTCAACCCACGGTGTGTAATTTGCAACAGCATCTTCATGTCAACACTTCAGTGCCACATGGCACAGATGTATGGTTTGGCCAGAAAAACTCAGCAAAATAAACTATACTGCAGGAACGCTTACACAGGTAAACACACAGCAGCAAACACTGGAGTCTGCCCCGCTGGCAGGTCAGGCTAGAGCATCCTCTGCACACTTGAAGTAACAGGGAGACACAGACAGTGAGTCGACAGCTACAGACCTGTTGCATCTGACTTCTAAGTTTTTTTTGTTTTTTTCTTTCAACCTAGAGGGATCTCTTTTTGATTACAAGGAAAGGTGTGGTTGGAGTGCAATGAAACTGATTTGCATAGATGCAGACAAGCCCAGCAGTCTAGGCCTGACCTGTGGGAGAAAGTGTCATTTGCTACTTAAAAGTTAAGTTTGATCAAAAAGATTGCTTTGGATTTGGGGACTCAAACAGAGCATCTTTTACCTTCTGAACTGCCACGTGCTGACTTTGGGCATTTCTCTGGTGTGAATGATGTTAAAGGCAAAACAGCATTGTTGCTAGACCCGATTCCCATCATGGGATGCATCAAAGGATTACACTAGACACCCCCAAACTCTGCTTGTGGTTACAAGATCTGCTTGGAAAATACCAAGGGAAAAGCAAAAGGGAAAGGGAGCAATAAACACTCTTCAAAGAAACCAGTCACTGCAGATTCAGCAGGAGCACAGGGGTCACTTTTGGATGTCAGAAAAAGGGTAACTGCTGCAGAACAGGGAAAGGGAGATTTGCTCTAAAGCAGTTAGGAAAGGAGCCTGAGATCACAGGGAGACAAGTCGCGTGATACTGAGCACTATCTCCATATATGTGCCTAGCAGGCTGCTTCTAACTGTGGGGTGCCTGATGCTCCTTGTCAGCCAGATAAATCATAGGCCAAAAAGCATACCAAAAATGCCCATCAATTCACCAGCCTACTGCTGTGCCACGTACAGTATACACCAGACAAATATCAATGTCGTTAGTACAACGGCAAAACAGTTTTAGCTTGAGACAATTAATTTAAAACAGGCTCATAGAGCAAGATGCTTTTGGGAGGACAAAGCTAAATAGCTAGGTGATATCATCAGAGTCTCTCCTGCACCCTTCTCTTTACACTAAAATGGCAGTGCCTTGTTTTCATTTGGGTTTCAGCAGGAAGATTCCTGACACATTCTGGTTATCCCACAATGAAATAAGAGTAAGCAAGGCTCCTATCCTAAAAATAACACTGGCACTTGGAACAAGAAAGTGAATTGTTTAATTTCCAATGCTTGCTCTCAAAGCATTAAACAATCTTTAAAAATCATTTATAGTCAATGTGAGTGGATGACTGTCATGAGACCTGGCCAGTTCTGTGACAGGACTTCTTTAGGCTCTGGGAAATAAAGATTTCTTATTCCCTTTATGCCTCCAATTCTCATAAAACAAAAATCAACCCTTGGCACCCTTACACAATTAATATTAGATGCAAAAATCAAAAATGCTAATGCTTTGAGGCAGTCCTTAGGCAAGTTAATTGTGGCAATTGTCCTCACCGCCTTCTGGAGACAAACGTAGAGTTTACTGATGCCCCAAGAATGAGACTTGTTCCCATGTTCACGGCAGCATGAGCTCTGCCCTGCATTTTAGCTGTCTGCCAAATCTTAGACACATTTTGTTCTTCTATCTCATCTCATCTCATTGTCGTGGCTGCTCTTTTGGTTTGGGCTTTGTTGTAGCGCGGTGTTTGCTGATCACACACCAGCTTGCTGTCTGGAAGCACATTGTTTGATTTAAGCATCTGTTGCCATTCAGAAGGGGATGGAGGAGCGACACATGGCTGACAGGGTTCCCACTCCAGGTACCGGCTCCCCTGGAGCTCCTCCTGCATGTGTCTGGGCAGGGAGGAGCGCAGCAAGCAGCCACTGATGGAAGCCCCAGCGTGGGGGCTGAAACCCACCAGCAAGGAGCTGGACTGCGGGGGCATCTTCTGGGCCTCGCCAGCAGGATGCTGGTAGACAAAGGGAATCTTTCCACCAGATTAAACTTGCAAATTTCCTACCTTGCAGGACTGGCATTGTAATTCTGACTCTGTGCCACTGAAAGTTAATGATTTACCACTCCTCACAACCCACACAAACTGACACCAGAGATTTGTGAGCAATTAATTGATAGCGCATTACACTCAGAGATAAGTAATAAGCACTTTTACTCACAAAGCTGCCAGCATGCCTTGCATAGCTTCCTGATTTGGCCCAATCAGTGAAATATGCACCGAACTGCATCTGTAATAGCGTTATTCACCATCTAATTATCATTATTTGCATTTATGATAGGTTAAATGCAGTGAATGGGATCAGACACGCAGGAAGCACTCAGCACTGGGGATACAGAAATAGTAAAAGAGAGATCTCACTTCTGGAAAGTGACATTGCCAAACAGAATAGGTCCAAAATTTGGATTAAATACAATGGTGAGGTCAAAGCCAGAAAATAAAACAGTAAAGCAAGGAATGCAATGCCTTGGGATGTTAGCATGGCTCTGGGGTGAATTGAGATACAGGTGGAGAAACAAGAAGCAAGCAAGCAAGTGGAACAACAGCCTACATCTCAAGGTGCCACCCTTGACAGCAGCACCAGGCCAAGGAGTTCCCACCTACCTTCACCCAGTACCGCTCTCAGCAGCTCTCCTGTAAAAGATCAGGAGCAACTACTACAAACTCTATAACCCAGCAAGTATATCATAAAACTTAAAACTGTTCTTAACTATCGGAGTAGTTTGAAAAATTATAAAACATGCAGCTTGGAGATCCCTTCTGAAGGCTTGGCTGAGAGCAGAGGTACATCAAAGAGAGTATTATTAGAGCAAGAAATAGGGTTTCAAATGTGTTCCAGTCAGTAATCCCAAATCACTGTGGCACAGAGCAACTGTCACCCTTTGCTTACCCCTGTGCTTTATAAATTGTCCCCACACACTTTTATTCAGGGCACTCAAGCCAAGGCTGCAGAGAGGCTGGGTGCAGCACTTCCTAGGCTCCTGGCTCCCCATGACTCACATCAGGAGACCTGCTGAAACATACCTCACTCCCTCACTGCACTGCCCCACGGTTTTCCCCCACAAAGGAAGCCAGGACGTCTGAAGGGATGGATTTCATACCCATGTCTGGCTGTGAGGATGCGAGTAGGGAGCAGGACTGTGCGGCATCTGCAGGCGCAGCCCTCTTACCCTGGGCTTGCCCAGGAAATCACACACAAACCCCTGAAAGCGAAACGTGAGGTTCTGACTTCCCCTACCAAAGAGAGAGAAGCATTCATCTTCTTCATCCAAGCTTTCGAGGCACTGGGCTTCTGTGCAAAAGGTCCATAGCACCAACACCACTCTTGGAAGAGAAAATTTCTGCAAGAAAAGGCTAAGGCAGTTTCTTTCATGGGCCATAAATCCCAAGTAGAGAGAGGCACCTCCTGGTAGCACTGAGAAAAGCACCTGTACATCCTACCTCTCAAGAGCCTGGTGCACCCTCTACATCATTTGTGTATTTATCTGGGATGAGCATTCACTCTGACCCCATGAAATCCACCCAGAAATACCCAGACCCTTCCCCTCACTCCCATCTCCAGCCTTGGAGCCATCAAATCCATCACCAGCCCACGCTGTCTAATAGTCAGGGGTTCCCATATTGATGGGCCTGAGATCCAATCCCTCTGCCCCAGTTTCCAAACAGAAAATAGAAGTGACTCTATTCCTATCTTTGAGCGGCTTTGTGGCTTGGGTATGTATTCAAAGGCTGCTGGCCGTGCAGATACAGTAGTAATGAAAACTCTGCAGACACCAAGGGTAGCTGATAAAGCATTTTCATAAAATGCAGAAAGACTTCATTCCCAAACCTGCAGAGAGCTTTGCAAACAGGCAGTTTCATCACAGACTGAAATTGTTATGGAAAGGTCAAGTCAAGTTTCCACAAGAGAGGTCAAACAGGCAGGTAAGCAATGTTACACTACACAGGGAAGACACAGGAGCATCCTTCACTCAGCAACACTAATGAGACAAACAAGCGATTCCCTGGGCTGACCCCAGTGCACGGGAGCCAAACCCCTGGAACAGATTGCCTTTCTGATCAGCTTCCATTGAAAACTTCACTAAATCAAGCAGAATTACTAGGACAGAGCCACACCACCTTGAGACACGTTGCTTTTCCTTTCTAGCTAGAGTCATAGTGATCACCAAGGTTCCAAGGTATCAATTTCTCAGTTTCATATTAATTCTTCTCTAATCTGTGTGTGCAAACTGAGCAAAATGAAAGTCTTTAAATATCCTCTCACCACAGATTCTGCTTTGGTGGTTAAACCTGCCATGGAGTTGTGAAGAGAACTGTGACAAGCCAATGGTAAGTCTTTCAGCAGTACAAATTCATCCAGTCAACAGCCTTGATCCTCCTTCACCTCCAGCCAGTGATTACAGGCAATAATTTCACTGGCCTTAGAAATATCAAGCTATGTATTTCAATGGATAATTTGGTACAAGTAGTTCTTCTGTGGATCTGGAGGCCAGGAAGCAGGACTATGCCTGACAGTCAGGAAAGGAATTGTCATTACACATTTTCAGAAAGTAAAGCTCATCAGTCACTGTTACAGAACATGTATTTAACCTATTTTGTATTTTTACTTACAAAGGTAGCGAGAAAAAAGAAATTCAAAATACTGAATTTATTTGACTCTATACCATAAAGACAGTTTTAAAATACAAAATGGCTGGTAAATCCCCTTCCCATCCTCACAGTAAATTCCATTCTTCCCAATAGCAGACAGCCATATAAACCCCAGGGAGAATCTCCATCATCATGTCAGGTCCCTAAAGAAATCGCTCCAAGAGAACAGCTACAGTTCATAAGATTCACCACACATCTGCGAGCACCAGCATCTCATGCTGTTGGACATCCTTCTCATGCCAAGGGTTGAAGACTTGTGCAAGTTGCTGCTGTGTAGGCTGGCATGTGCCAATAACCAAAAGTTATTTAAAATCTGCAGTTTTGGGTCCAAGTTTCACCTTCAGGACCTCCTTTGATTCAGACATTCTTTCTGAGGGAACTTTTGGGCAGCTAATGATGACATGATCTTATAAATGAGAGATTGCCCAGATGTTTGCAGTTTGACTGCACTGGTGTGTGTCCGAAGCATTGTTCCTACCAGAGAAATGCAGCTATTGTCCCTCGGCATGCTTACAATGCTGTCCTACGTAGCAGGCTGAACTCTGAAGTAGAAAACCCCAAGCTATATGAACTCTGCCATGTTTGTCAGCACTACATGATTTTCAGCACATTAATTATTTCATTTTAAGGGATAATCATGCACATGTCGCAGTTTGCATCTGTGCCAAAATAGACACTGTCTCTCACATGGAAATGCCTGCAGAGTCAAAGCCAGTGTGCTCTCTGCTTCTTTTTCGGAAGGGAATTTATGTTCCTCCTGCACAGCTGTTCCCCTCTCCTTCCTCGAAATCCCTAACCAAAGAGAAGCCAAAGAGAAAAAGGGGGAAATATCATAATTCTATTTTTTTATCATACAAGAGGCCTGCTCTCCAGGATTACAGTCTAGCACTCAGCTCTATAATGAATTATTTATCCTAGGAAAACAAAAATGCTTTATTTAAGATGACAGAGAGCCTGTAAATTTGCTTCTTATATATGCATTGACTAATTAGATTAATTAAGAATGCATACACTTCTGAACAATCAGGCAGGTGGCAAATCACATTTAAGATGACTTATACGATCCATTCTATCATCCTCATGCTTGACAAATGACACCCATTCCAGCATGAAACCAGGGCAGAAAATAGCCTATTATTTGCAACGTACAGTACTGTTATTTTCACATTTTATTTACTTCCTTAAGGAAACTCTAAGATAAATAGTTTCCACCAGCTAATCCTCTTTCATGTGAGCACCCACAAATATAATTCTCTGTACTCCATTAAAGCAACAAAACCTGGTGAAGCTATTAACACTGCAGCTGCAACAGAAATCCATGAGATAAAGGCACTTGGCTGTAAGGCTAAAGAACTATGCTGAAGCTGTTGCAGAGAGTACTGGGAAAGTATTTCAACCTGCAGAGATTCACACAACCTTTCATTTTCTCTTTTAAGCAATAAAACAAAGTAAGGGTAGTAGCTGGAGATTTCTTTACTGGATCTGCAACTTGCCTGCTTTAGGCAGCTATGAGCACACTTGGGTCCCCAGGACACTTTCAGCCAGCCTAGAGAAGAGAAGTTGCAGGCTCTGAATAGGCACTGCACTCTATGCTTCAGACCCTCGCAGATGCAAGCCCTGTGCCCATGCCCCTCCAAAACAAGCTCAGCAAGACCAGGAGTACAATCAATATTTCAGCTGGTTATTTCCACAAATCAAAGCAGGAGCCAAAAAAGAAAAAAAAAACAACCCAAACCAAAACAACAACAAAACAAAAAAAAACCAAAACCAAAGCAGCCAAATCTGCATGGAAAGGATTTAACACAGTCTTTCCTCATCTTTATGAAGTTAAATGCTGAGGCTTTCACTATGAGTTAATGACTGGTTTGCACTCCTCCTTTCTTCGTGCACTCTGTCACTAATCAGGAGCAGCGAGCTACCTCAAAGCCTCATTACTAGCCAACAAAAAAAGCCAATGAATCCTCAAACAGAAGTTTTGCTGCAGTGGCATATTGCCATTTAGCTAGAGGGAGGCAGGAGAAAGCAAGTCAGCAGTGACATATTCTGTGCATCCAGCTGGGAGAAAAAGAAAACCCAAGTATAATACCGCATCTTATCGGAAGTAGTTAATCTGACATAACTTACTTAACAAAAATTACAGTCTATTAAAAAGGCATGTAAGTAATGCAGCTGAAAACAAGTCTACACGGGAATCAGCTAGCATAATTATGGCTGGCTAAAAAATAGGAGAGACAGAAGAAAAAAACGTGCATAATTTACCAGCTGACAAATGTTAATGACAAATAGAAGAAAACAGGTTTTTGACAAAGAAGAAATAATAGCTGCTCACTTTGTAGTTTGACTTCAGAACTCCAATATTTTTAGGGGTAGGAAGAAAAAGACCACCTTGAATCTTTGTGAAATTAACAGGTCAGCAGACCACAGGGAAGTCTCCATGACATGGGTTAGTATCGGCTTTGGTTTAGGGCTGGTTACGCACAGGTTGTGTGTGAAGAAAATACATTTGTGTCTGCAACCTTGTGAGATGAATATTTCTGTCAACCTCCTAACAAGATGATCACATGCACTGAGTAACATTAGGCATATGAGCAGTCCTTCTGGAGCCATGCTTTAAATTCAGGACACACTGAGTTACTTTGCTGAGCTGGAGCCACGGGGAATGCCAGAGGGATTGCACTGTATGTTTTCTGCAGACAGATAAGAGGGCTGTAAGGATTTAAGCATTACATTCCACTACCCACAAATATCTCTCATTACAGTGTGGGGAAAAACAAAAAAGTCATAGTCATTTTCAGGTGTTACATTTTTGTTGCTTAGTTTTAGTATAATGTGGTATATTGGAATCTCAACAGCGCAGTGCTAACATAGCAGCCTTCAGACGAGCACCTCCAGAATGGCCTGCCCAGATGTTGGAGGTCCCATGCTCCTTACAAAACTCCTTCCCCCGCTCCTACTACACACATGAAAAGCAGTCAACATTATTCACTGTAATGATGTAGTTGACACATGAAAATTAATCCTGGATGGGGATCAAGGCCATACATTTGCAAACAGGATAAAACTGTACGGCGGCAGCAGAGGATGCTCAGTGCCTCAGATTAGGCACGGTATAGGATTAGGGGTTGCATACGGGCATCGAAGTGGGAGCAACTGATTTCAGTGTATGAAAAACATGCAGTTATCCTGGGAGGGAGGCATGCTAAAAACCAATCTCAAGCCAGGACTAACTTGCAGCTTGATTCTTAATGGTATATTGATGCCTAATAGCCAGCTAGTAGGATTTCTTGCATCATTAGTCCCTCAAATACCATGGCCTGAGGAAACAAATATGCCAGTTGTGATCTTGAATGTTGTCCACGTGCTCTGCTCTAGAATGCCGCCGTGATCTGGCTGATCATCTATATGTACACATGCTTGGGGTAAATTTTCTTTATGTTTTCAACCTGTGGATGCAAGTGATTTGGTCATACTTAAAAATTTTAAAAGTCTGTGGGAGGAGTCGGACCACTGCCTAGATGTCAGTGATCAAGACCTAATTACTAGAACCTAATTTGTAATCTGAAAAAAAGAATCAAGCATGACAAGCAATTATTTTACCCACTCACATATTCTCATGCCCTTTCAGAAGGCAAATTTTCCATAGCAGAAAGCAATCATGAGCCATACTCAGAACTGTTACTCATAATTAGGACTTGTTTAAAAGGGCCTTATTAGGCATCTAAATACACATTCTGTTTATGACAGACATCTTTTCAGGTAAGAGAAATCTTGATTAGGATAGGAAAGGGCAAAGGGAACAGGACTAAAAGCAATATGAAACAACCAGAAAGTCTGAAAATGAGTATTAATCAGAAAAGTCTTCTTATTATATGTAATTTGTAAGAGAACCAAAAACTATCTATGAAAGTTCATAATCAGAAAGAGAAAAAAAAACCCAAAGAGTTAATAGCTGAAAAATGGTCCACACCTGCTCCCAAGGGCAGCAACCCACAGAGAGGGACAAGGGCTGCAAGGCAAACAGCCAGCCCAGGATCAGAGTGTGGTTGTGTCTGCTGGAGCCCCGATGAGCAAACCAGCTCATCCGCAGCTGTGCATGCTCAGCCTTCGACCTCGTGTGCCGCGGCTGAATGCGGCAGCTTAAATCCCTCAGCCTCAATCTCCAGAAATCCCACACCATTTCACACCACTAAATCCGAGGTTACAGAAAGCTGTGAGGATTCCCAGAGGTATTTCAGGCACCAGGAAAGAAACACATTGTCCAGCATGATTGTACAGCATGATTGTCTCTATCCTGGCTAAGGAGTCAAATCTTTATGTTTTCAAGAAAACAAATACTTTATTATTTATTAGCTAAAGGTATTTTGGAGGAATTAAGTAGCTGGTAACCACAAGAAGGTGGCCTTAGATACCTGGTATCATCCTCCTTACTGTCCTTTGCCTTGCCTTACTATTCCCATCCTGCACTTTCAACATCTTTACCAAATAATGTAAAGCAGGTTTAGAAAACCTCTGATAAACAGGAGGAATGATGTACAAGCATTACAAACGTAAGTCGGCACAACACGTGAAACAGCAGGTATGTAATAACCTTAGCAATTTTGTTTAATATTCTCTAGCTTTCAAATGTTGTTTCTTCAGCCTCCCCAAGCAAGCTGACTCCTGCATGAACACTGCAGGTTTCACTGGTTGGGATTTTTTAAAAATTCCTCCCCCCTCCCCTTTAGAGGTCAGTCGCTCAAGTAATAGCTTCTGTATTTTAGCTGTCAGCAATATTTCCCCTTCTTTTCTCCTGCTGCTCAGGTCAATCATCTTTTCCCACTGAGGTTAGAAAACCTGCCTGCTCCTTTGCTTTCTAATTATAATCTCCAATTCATCTTCCTTCACCTTCATTCAATTCTTGAACCACGTTGGTCTTTTTCTTTCTCTCTCTGCCACTCGACTATACTTCTTCCCTTGTCTCGAGAGTTTTTATGCAGCTAACCAGGACGACACACAACCAGCAGCTAGCATTTCATTCTATTCACAAGATCCTTGCCCCTTCCTAAGTGTCACCCTTGCAGTTTAAATGTCCACAGCAGCACATTTATTACGTGGAGAGAGCTGCTAGCAATTTCAGCCTGCAGTTTAGGACCACACGTGTTGTGCCTTCTGTGTCTCATGCCTTCTCTCCTAGGCTCCTACAGCAACTACCGGTCAAACTTCTGAGACACCCCCCACTCCCTATCCCCGTATTGAGTGGCCAGAGGTGAGCTGTGAGCCCGCCATTCCTGTCATGGATGCTACCTGTCTTCCACAAAGAGTTGCCAAAAAAAAAAAAAACAAACCAGAGCAAGAAGCCTCCAGAGAAACCATTTAATGGTGCACACAGCAGAGCCATGCTGGGTCCTACAAGCCCAGGAAGCATCCTGCCTTTTCATTACCGACAGCGTTATAAGCAGTCTTCCAAGAGGGCTTTAAAATGAAAGAAGATTCAATAAACCTCAGTACACAGCAACCATCCTTCCAGAGGATTTAACGGTCTGATTTTTTAATAACTTTATCAATATAATGTGTATTAAAGCTTTCCCAGCTATATACATTTCCATCTCATGAAGCAAATTAGTCTTGGGAATTGCCAATAGACAAATAATTCTTTTTAATCCCTGTCTTTTCAAGTTCTCATTAGTTTTTATAAATAGCACAACCAAAACATTGGTGTTATTTAAGACAATTTAATATCTGACTATTTCTCAAAGACATGTAACAATTTAATCGACTTCATGCATCACATTCAGAGCTTTCCGATACTATTAGCAGGCTGGACAGAGAACATTTACTAGAAAGACACCATCAGATATGGCAGCACCACCCCTAGGGCTAACAGGGCAAGAGGAATGCTGGGATTTCTCTGACAATTGTCACAAAGGGCTTCAAATCTCTTCAGCAGCCAGTTTTCAATCAGCTGGTTCGGTTGAGACAGTATGTGTGGGCGATGTATTTTTGGCAAGTATTGCCTGAAAACCATGTTTCTGAGGACCCGATGGGAATGCAGATGGCTTTCAACATCACAGATCTAGCCTGAGCACCCATCAGAACACACAGCAGACACTTCCATCACTTCCTTTTATGGACCCACTTTTTATGGTACACCACACTGTGTACATCTTCAGAGCCCTAGGGAAGGACGAGCCTCTCCACAGAGAGCTCCTGCCTCTCTTCCTCATCAGCCTGAAGGACCTAGTCCCAGACAGCCTAGGTAGAAAGAGCAGCAGCAGCATTCGCTTGAGAAGACAGCCAAGAAACACCAAGACTCTGTTCAGAGCACTCTCTGGAGCCAGTTGTACCAAGCCAGAAGTCACTTTTCAGTCTGTTAGGGCCATTTTTCCCGTCCTGACAATTAAAGCTAATATAAAGACTTTTATTAGCCCTTTGGAGCCAACAAGTCCAGAGATCTCAGTGTTACGACAAATACAAGATGCATTAGTGTGTCTGTATGGATTTAAAGCAGTCAAAGAGGTCTCGTGACTGTCAAGAATCAGGAAACCTAGCTACAAGGGCTTCTTTAACCCTTTTTATTAAAACTCAAATTCTGTCCATCCTGCACTTTTCCAGTAAAGTAAGCAGAATACTGCCACCAAACACAGCTATAAAATGGAGAAAGAGTGAAAACAAATGACATTTCTCTTGTAGGTTCTCTTTCTAGACTACAGTTTTGCAAAAAGTCAAGTTCTTATTAGTACTCAAAAAGACTTGAGGTAACATCAGCTTACACAGAGGGAGGGGAATACAGAATTCATTTGGTTGTACTTGTGAAACAATAATAACTAGACCTAGGACTAAAGAGGGAGTACAAACCTGCCACAAGAGCAGCATTCCCTTAGTAAGGCCCAAAACAAAAGTGAAGGTATGGCACGCCGAAGCTCAGATGCTCCAGAGAGAGCCATGGAATGTGTGAGAACTAGTGCACTGTATGGGGACTCCAAAATAAGCCACCTCACAGAAGTAATGCTCCTACTCCCAAGCCAGTAACATTCCTGATTATTCCAGTGGGAACAGGTTACCACTCAATCTCTGAATGTTTCGCACATGCCAAAAATGTATATACATATAAATTTAAAGACCTTATTTTTACTTGCTGTCTTTCAATAGTATCTTCATTAATGAAAAACTCACAATAAGATTCCTCACCACAGAACAGAAAAACAAGTGTCAAAACATATGACAAACAGGTCATCCCAAGTTACAGAAAAGCAGCAAAGAAGAACATCCAAGGCAGTGTCCAGAAGATCTGATCTAGCAAAGAAAATGTGAAAGCCACATCAAATCTCTGCTACGTTTTTCTAGTAGGCTAATTCTAAATGATAATAGCATTTCAAAATTGGGCTGTGGAGGCAGGTGTAATCATTACCAAGACTGATAGACTGCAAAGCACCAGTGTTCAAACCTTAATTTAAATCTCTGGTAGAATTCATATTAAAAGACATATTAGGTGGTCTCTGTTAGACTGCTGTGAACTTTCCATTATATAAAGTAGTCTATAAAATATTTTCCAGTAGGCTGTTTGCTATCTTAATTATACAGTGTGATATATAATCTATAGCATTCGTAGTTCATTCTCTCCTTGGCAATTTTCCAGCTGTAAAATAATAAACCCGTTGTATGTTTTTCAAGTCAATAAATAGCTCAAAAATAAAATAAAAAACCTTTAACTTTAAAGGTCCATTTCTCCTCTTTTGTTTGTGTTTCTTAAGCAGAAGGCTTTTCCATCTGATAAAGATTAAATAAGAACCAAATTCAACAGTTTATTTAAGTCTGTGAAATCTAGAAGAGAAAATTCTCAGAGACTATAAAATATTGGTTGGAGATGTTGCACTTAAAGCTGAAATTGTTTGGGTTCAAAGGACAGTGAATTCATTAAAGAAGCTACTAATAAAATTCATTCAGGCCTTTAATTTCATTTTCAGTATAAAAATTATATGACATTTGCATTACAAGCTCTGACCTCCCTAAGGGAGCAGTCATTCCTCCGTATATAGGGTATGCACTCTGGAACACAGAAAGGTTATTGTGAAGGTAATCAATCATGCCAACAGCCCAGCAGTCTTGTAAACACCGAGCAAAACTGTTAGCTCCAGGTTCCCTCGCAGCTGCTTTTCGATTTGTGCAGTGTATAAATACATATGTATAATCAATATTCTAATTAAATTCCCACCCTCTAATAGTACTGTAATTCCAGGCAGATTAATTCCTAAAGTACTGCACCTGGGAAAAGTACAAGACGCTACTGACAGCTCTGTACTTTGTAGGGCCGTCAGAAAAACCCTGCCAATCGCAATGGATTACTTGCGCCACTGAGATGGCTCCTTAGTGGCACCATTACAGCTGTCTGGTGTTTACAGATAGTTTTATTTCTCATAGATGAACCAGAATTACTAATAGTGATAGCCCTAATGATAATGAGAAAGCAGGCAGCATCCCGCTGCCACAGCCATGCTGCTGCCGCAGCCCTGCTCCCCTGAAATGCCCACGGCCATGAGGGAGGCAGAGGAGTGGAAGAAATGCACCCTGCCAGATAAAACTGCAGAAGTGGCAGTGCACCCTGATCTCCAGGCAGTTTCCCACTCCCAGGTAGTTCATGGTCCTCACTCTACTTGACTTCAGAGGAGCTGTGTCAGGACATGCTTCTCAGAAATGTCAGTCTGCCAGTGTCAGTTTTTGGAGAAGTGAACACAGTTCGCTGCCGTGCTCAGGCTACAGACACAAGCCGGCTCTCTCCAATAATGTTTTTGTGAACCTGACAGCATACGTGAAATACTCAAATGTAATTACTTGAAAACAAAAATATTTGTGACACTACTCTAGGTTGTCATAATAAAGACCAGTAAAAGCAAGGAACACTTATTCTCCATGGAGACAGTTAGTTTTGTTTAAGAGAAAACTGTTAAAATATTTTAAAATCCCAGGAAGAAAACTCCTCAAAGGCTTTTCAATCCTAGATCTCAAAGTACCTAATGAAAAGGAAAATCACATTCCTTGTTTTACAGATAAGTAGACAGAGATGTAATGGTCTTCGAGGTCCAACATAGAACTGGAGGAGAGCTGGGAATCGGAATAGGGCCCTTTTCCCAAGCCTAGAAAAACACTTTTCCAAAACACAGAGCTGTCAGATTAACATATAAACCAAAAATCTACAGAATACTGTTAGGCCTGTGTAAGGCCTCCCTAATTCTGTACCTTCTCACTCTTTCGGAGCCTACCTGCAAGTGATAACACTTAAAGGCCAACCTCAGCCAGTGACACAGGCACCAAACCTCAGAATTTCTACAGGATTTAATAACCCACATTCTGATATCATAGGGGAACAATCTGAAAGAACTGGGGATTCTCCTCAGGTTACGTGAATTCTTTACAACTGTAGTGCTACAGCCTCTGTTCTTGAGGAGAAACTCCAACTTCTTTGGGTCGCTGTCCTTAAATTACTTTTTTTTTTTCCAACGGAAAGAAAAAAACCTTAGACAATTAATATAAGTTTATTTCACTAAAAGTCTTGTTAATGTCAATGGGACCACTGTGAAAATGCTGCAAGTTTTCCAAAAAGGTGCAGAGATCACTGGACTCAATTCAGCTGTAGGAAGCACCTGCATCTCTAGGCATTAGTAAGGCAATAAAGCCCCCAGTTACTAAAAGTACACAATATACTGGAGCATGCAGCTCTCCAAAGCTACACAAACACAGAGCTTCCTCTCTCTCCCCTTCCCATACTGAGCTCACCTTTCTCATTCAACTTACAGACAGCCTCCTCAGCTGAAGAAACCAAACAGCACAACCATAGGTAATTTTCCACAGGGAGATTCAGAAAAGCAACCTATGAATCAGAAAAACCTATGTATGAACTCCTTGATCCTTTTTGTACCACCCACACACACTTATTTTCAATCCAGCATTACCACAAGCATTATTTTAAGGAGAGCCTTTGAACTCAGCCATGCAATACATCTAGGCAGCAGAAGTGGGAAAAATGTCCAAAGTCAGAGCAGCACAGCGGGCCAGCTCTGCTTCCCTGTGGTTAAGGAGCTCTCTGCATTGCACTGAAGTGTCACAGGAAAGGTTACAGCTGTTTGGCACCCAGCTTTGGTGAACACTGAACAGGTCAGCATTGTAAGGCTGGAAGAGCCAGCTTCTCTTTCCTGTATTCCAGGAAATTCGTATTCATGGAATGCCTTAGATCATTTACAGAACTCATGTGGCCGGTAGTAACAGACCTCTTCACTGGTCAAACACGAGTCTGCACCTGATTCCAAAACCCACAGAACATACCTTGTGTGGGAAAGCAACCTGTTCTCTCAATAGTTTCTCTCAGCTGGCTGGTAGGAAACCATCCCATGAGTAACACCAGGAAAAAATCAAGAGTGTTCATCAAATGGAGGGCTATCACCAATTTCTTTTCCACAGTCATGTCAAAAGTAATTCATCAGGGACCAGCATCCTCATAATGCTATCTTTATTCATTATGAGAGTGATCACGTTTCTACCAATAAAACCAACAAAAAACTCACAAGTAGTAACAAAACAGTAGATTCTCCTAAAGGCTTCCAAAGGAGCAGAGGAACAGAACAAACACACCTTTCATTACAGACAAGACAAATAAAACACATCCAGGGCTGTGCCAGCATCCTAACTCCCATCTCACCTGTGGCAATCGCACCTCAGAATAACTCAATTCCCTTCAGAGAAGCTGCTCTATTGCATGTCGATACAAATGAGATCAGAAGCAACATGACACTGAACAAAATAGACTGGTGCCAACAACCATTAGGAATTAATTTTTTTTAGCTTACTTCAGGAAGTATTATTTTGCATCCTGTATAATCATTAAAGAGCATTTTACATATTCTTTTTCAAGATTGTTTTATAGCTTTCCATCAAATAATAACCAAAAAACAAGAAGGAAGGATATCTAGACTGAGAGTACCCCTGGAATTACTTTGAAAAACATTTTTTATCTTTTCTCTGTCACAAAAAAGATACTTTATTTTAAAGGGAGTGCATTCAGGTGATGAATCACCACCTCAGCAGAGATTTTACAGCCCGCGATTGAGTCATAAAGGAGAACAAAGCTGAGAACTGAGCCAGCGTAGCTGGTGGTTGAGAGACTGGGACACAGGCAGCAGGCTATGGGTGAAAACACACCAACACTGCACAAAGGATAAAAGAACAATTACTAAGGCCAAACAGAGACATTCAGCTCTGGCAGTCCAGCCCTGTGAGACTGAATATAAGCTTTTCTCTTTTTTTTAATGTCTCATTCTAATCTGATATTGACAAAGATTTTATGCCCTCTGATGTTTCCCTTGAAAAAAGGCTAATGCTCTTTCAAAATTAATGTTTCATGTCACATATCTCTCTCTTTTTTAGGAAACACAGAAATTTTACTTCTTCAAAAGCTTCACACAGGTTTTGTATTGTCCCAGATTTCAACTAGCCCCATCACTTTGAGCAAAGACCATGTATGATGGATTTTTTATCCTGTTTAAGTCATGTTTTAAGAATTGAAGGTCTGCTTTCTTCTTGGGGGGGAAGGTAAATTTTATATTTATGTCTTCTGAGCCCTAGGCCTTCTCATTGCCCAATTTATTTTTCCACTTACTTCAAGCCATCAACCTATCTCTGCCATTACCTCTGATTTATAACGCCTACGAACATAATCCAATCATGAATCTTCCTTGGGAATGCTGTCGTGGCATGAGAAAAGCACCCCATTTAGTACTCTTCCTAGGGCAGAAAACATGAAGTTTCCAGAGCTATCAAAAACATGAGAGGCTCTTTTGTCTGATATTCCCATTCCAACCCTCGCAATGTATCAGCTCGGCAGAAAGCAGGTCGGTCCATCAGGAGCTTACAGGTAGGGAGGAAAGGGATTTCCTGTCTCACAAAACTAAGATTTCAAAACACTCCCTTCCCACAGCCGGATTTAACAGAGACCTTTCACCCACACAAACAAAAAAAAACAAAAAAAAAAAGATCACCAGTTTACCAAATTAGCCAAAGCTGAGGATGAGATCCAGAGTTCAGACTCTCAGCCTGAACTGGGCAGAACAGGTCTCAGTTCTACATGTCAAGTAGGCATCTCACTTGGGTCACTCAGAGGTCTCTCTGCAGCTCTCCTCTCTCAAATTTCCAATTTCAATTTAAGAAATGTTATCATTTTGTCTCTCTTACTGGGAGCAAATAATTCTATCAAATTGCAGTTCTTTCACCTGAACACCTCTTATTAAAATTCCACCTCTTGTGTGTTGCCAGTCCATGCTTTGGTCCCATATTTCATAGGATTACTATGGGGTGGGATATTACATCTTTGATTTTAAAACAATGCAAAGAAAGGCTGCAAAGCATTGCCCCACTAGACCCCAAAGCTTGCAAAATCAGGACTACAAACAAAGAGAGCAGGATTTATTTATTCAGTCCATCGCGCTGATGTTTTTGCTTACTTTTTCCTGTCGTTATCAGTTGGCCATTTCTGCTGTAAATCATCTAAACAGAGTGGAGAAGAGCTGTAAAATGATCTTAGGATTTATTACACTGCTTTTGTTGGATAAGGTTCTGTGATGCAGAATACAGAAGATTCCTATGGAAACATGAGCCTTCTTTGGCCATTTTGATCTTTTCAGCTAAAACGTTCTGAAGTCACATGGGTGACACAGGAGCCTAACCCCATTAGCTTTCAGTGTGCCTAACTGTTGAAGTTGGTTTTGAAGAGGGAATTTAGAATAAAGATATAGTCGATGTTACATAAAAATATCAAATACAGTTCACTTTGATGTTGTTAGAAGAGTTTTGCAATGTAGTTTTATAGCCAGGACTCACCGTCTTGGTCTGAACAATTTGGCAATTTTATGGAGGAAGTGACCTATATAATCCTGTGCAGTTTCACATTACGATCCCCTGAGTACCAGTGAAGATTCAACTTGGACACTGTAGTGCACTGCACAGAGAATTAATATATACTGATATGCCACTTGTCATAAAAGGTCTTGCCAACCATTCTCACACATCTCTATTGTTTTGTCCTAATCAATAAAAAGACTTATCTCGGACTTTTAAATTAAAATGGAAAAGACTGAACCCATCTTCTAAAGCACAGTGCTCTTCTGAGAAATGTTTGGCAGATGCTGTTTCTTACAGTAACACTTTGCTTTAATGACACTTTAATGCTGAATTGACAGTGGCAGTCCCATAGAAATGTTCGAGGCATCCACACTAATGCTAAATAAAAGTCATTACGATTTTAGAGATATGCCAGGACAGAAATATCTAACCTGGCAGACACCCTGTGAGCATGAGTGGGAGATGCTTGCTAACCTTTTGAAAAGGCTCTCAGCTGTTAGATGCAGTGATCTTTTTACATGTATGCAGCACTTGCCTCCCAAAAGTCTCCAACCCTCCTTACAGGCTGCTTCACATTTACTAGTAAAATCAAAGTTGCTCTCAGGTCATTTCTGGGGCGAAGGGGCAGCAGACAGGCAGGCAACAGGAACATGATACATAAACAGCACTGGTGGTAACAGAGATGTTTTGCCAAGGATGAGCTCTGCGAAGGCTCCTTTGGAAGCCTTGGAGCAGACAAAAGAGATGATCTTGTTGCAAACTAATCATTTATCTTAAATATGCAAGAGAGAAATACAGCATAAAATTTGCTGAGATTTGGGATGGGATTCATACTTAATGAATTTAAATCATTCATGGTTTGAATCCCTTGCTAGAACACAGAAACACTGAGTCAATTCCTGGATTTATTCCCCATGTCTGCCTGCCTCCGCTTCCTCCCCAAAGTGAGCTAGTCCTTGGGATTCCAGCCTCTGCTCCAGGGAGGGGACACATCTCTTCCCCGGGAAGATAACAAACGTAACCAGACTTTCACAGCCTTGTACAGAGAAGAGATGCATTAACGTATGGTTATGCTGGAGAGAACATAGACAGTTTTACCGATGGTAAACCAAGCTACAAAGGCCAAGGCTAGAGCCATGAATTGCCTGGCTGTATTTTGCATCTATGTGCATTTTTTCTTCCCCTCTCTCCACACCTGCACAGAGAAGAAAATACCTTCAGAAATGACCTGACAAGCAGGTGGTTCTCTTGCTTCTTATTTTCTTCTCTCAAGGTCAAAGGTAGATGATCAAGAAGAGTAAGTGTAAACGCCTGCATCAGGCAGAAGAGAGGTTGTGTAGCTACTCAGGAGAGTCCTACCTTTGGAACAGAGATTAGGTTGGACCTTGAAGCAGGAAAGTTAATTTTCCTTCCCAAACTTGTCCTTTAAATGGTAAATGCAGTTAACCCTGACACCCAAATTTATATCCAATTGCTCTTTTAATCTTACTCATCTCCTACTCTTTATTTCAAGTTCTCTGTCTAAAGCCAACCCTAAACAAAACATCGTTTTCCAAGTCATGGGAGTCAGTTGAAAACAGAAAAGCTCCAGCTGCTTAGACTATATGAGCCTCATGTTTCAGCATGACTTCACGGGCAGAGAGCAGCCTGGTGTGGGATTTGCCTGCCCCACAAAGCTTCTCCATTGAGGCTGCTGGACATTTAGAGCTCAGATAAACATCGAAAAAATAATCCTTACATTTCTTTCAAGCAAATTTCTGGGCTGAGAAAGAAAAAATTACTGGAGAAATGAAGACTCACTGCAACACTATTTCTGATCTTTGGCTACCATGAGACTGGTAGGAAAATACTGCCAATTTTGAAGATTTGAGCAGCTTAATTAAACCACTTCCATTTCAAATAATAAAGCTCAAAAGTAATTAATAAAAAGAATGTGGCAATCTCTGCAACAGTATTTCATATTTACTGTTGGAGAAATAACCCCTTTAAAAGGTTAAATGGGCTCCAAAGGTGCAATAGAAAATAATAAATTCTCAGGCAAGTTCAAATTCAGTTATGTGCTACGGAGCAGGTTCCAGGCAGTGTCTGTAAGGCGAGACAGCTTCCTCGTTTGCAATAACTACAGAGACAGTTTCTCCATCTGCAAAAGAGATAATGGTGTTGACCTTCTTTGTGCATTCCTGTGACATCTATTGATGAAAAAGACGCCATAATAAATACACTTCCTTCTTAGACTATAATCCCACAAAGTTTCTATGCAACAGAGCAAATAGAATATCATCTTTTTCTGCACTGGTATACAGAGACTGGCAGGGAATACAAGGAAGAAAACATCCTACTAGAGAATTTAGATATTCTTGCTAAACAATATCAACTGGGACCAAGTGACGGGTAGCTACCGGCACTACTGGTGCTATACCATCTCCATTTCCCTGAACAAGCCTGAAAGTGAGCATCAGCTCATGATTCCTAGTTTTTCACTGTCTAGATAGTTTAAAAATGCTTAAATTTTAAAAATTACAGAAGTGGGCTGTTCTTTTCTGTGATCATGGCAGTTCCTAGCAGATAACATGAGAGCTATGTCTCTAACTGGATAGACAAAAGCGTGGAGGCTAAAATATCACTAAGCTTCATTTGCTGAGTCAAAATCCGGGGCAAAGATTATTAGAAACATCCCCCAAAAGTAAATTGTGCAGCTCTGGGGTATATCCACCACAGACTAGGACTTTGGGTGAATTTGCCTTCAGCACAGGCCCAGAACTAGAAATTTCCTCACAGTTACAGGACACACTGACAGACATTTTATAACCTCTCTTTTTATAAACATTTTATAAATAGTTAAAATTTAATTCGTCACCAAAAAGGTCCAAGTATCTTGCATCAGCCATTGAACACTAAAGTGCTGACTATTTTGCAAACATCACAAATGATTCACTTCTCCTAAACAGCCCACAGATGCAGATTTAAAGGCTATCAAACCCTTTTTGTGATTAAAAAGTTGAAGCTACCAAGCAAGTTAAGAGCCTATACAATAAATCACAGGGTTCACTTAAAATATACATGAAACAGTTCTAATTTATTTGCAGGCATACATCTGTCAAGTTGCTTCTCTGGCAGCGCAACCTTCCTCTGCCTCACTACTTTGGACAAAAGTTGAAGCACCCAGTGAAGGGACTAAACCCAAAGAGCTGGAACAGACAACCGTGGGGCGAGTGTTCCCTCAAGGCCCCGTCGGCATATGCTTTAGCTGTGAACTGTAAGGGATCAGCACTTCTAAAGCAGGGAGACTAACCCATTCTTCATGCCTCTCCCAAGCCACAGTATCCTTTTTCTGAGGCCGCCAGGAGTGCAGGCTCCTGAGTCCCTTTTCATTATGTCCACCTAATGCAGCTGCAGTATGTGAGGCATTTCTATCAGAAATGTAGGGCATTTGGATACTGTGAGCCCCACTAAATTCACCCACTGGAAGCTGCACTTTTAATTTAACAGGAAACAATCCCACTTTCATTTTGCTATGTCTTATTCCAGTTTATAAGATTTCTTCCCTCAATTTCAAAAAGAGGAAATCGAGGCTCCTAAGGAGAAAAATTACTTGTTAAGAACCTGATTTCTACAGCTTTTCAAAACCTGGTGTAAAAAAATAAAAAGCCAAGAGCAGAGATGATGGAGAAGGAAGGCTGGCAAGCAGGCAAGTTAGCATATTTGGAATAGTATTATCCCAAACCCCAGGTCTTACATTACAGTATTGCACGAATCCTATCCAGTCTCAGTGGATTATTAGGCCTGAACTTGATAGCTTAATAGCAGAGATTACAAAAACTCACATATAAAACCAGCAGTTGTAAAGTACAGAAATTCAGATACAGTCATTCCTTTCCAGCATTAGCTACATTCTTGTGGAAGGTAATGTTAAATCTGCCAGGAGAAGGTCAAGACCACACAAAGAAAATAAATCATGGCATCGCTATGTGGACCTGTCTAAAGGTTAAGGATCTAAAGGACAAGCAGATACTCTAAAATATAAACAGCCCCTAGGGGATAATTACTTAACCAACTCCATTTGAGCAGTCCCAAACAGATGGTTTAGTAGGTATATCAACTATTGCTGTGTTTTGTGAAACTATTTATAACCTGCTGAGACTGGGAACAAATGGTACTGTAGACACATAGCTGGTTATCTCTCTAATCCTGTGTATCCTTGCAATATCTAGTGACCCAGAAATATATTCCCAGAAGTACCATCTCCCACAGGCAGTAACTACGGAAAGTAGCATCCAATATCCAGTAGGTATAAAGCCGGAATAGATTAAGCACAAAACTGGTTGTTTGGCTGGATTTTCTAGCCACTGTAAATTATAACAACTGCTGTACAGTTAAACGCACCTGAGATAATACCAAAACTGCTGGGAGTATATAAAAGGATCATCAAGTTTATGCTTGGCTATGACCACAGTGCCCATGGCTGCTCACCCACTGGCCCGAGTTTCTTCAACCAGAAATACTTTTCCAGTTTTTGCAGGCATCACACATAGCGACATGGTATATTTTATCTGAACTTCTCCCAGTTCATACTGGGAATAGGCTCCCGCCAGTTTATTCCTGGTGTGCTTGACCGGGTGAAAGCATGAGGGAGAGAAGGCTGAGCTCTCCCTGCTGATCCGGGAAGGCTTCACGCAGACAAAAGGGACCCCTGCCTGTGCAGGTGGCCAAAGCCAGGCTTATGCATCGCTAACTTCCCACTTTGTTATAACAATGGTGAGCATTAAATGCGGTTACACTCCTGTTCACAGCATAACAAGCAACGATGTTTGAAATAAGTGAGTAATTTGAATAGGATGTGTAGTAGCTGTGCTGGGTGCTCAGAAGCTGTCAGCTCAGAGAGCTCTTTCTGGGACAACAACTGTTCAGTAGCAATCTCAAAAAAAAACCAACAAAACCCAATTTGTTGTGATGTCCTTGGCAGTCCTACAATATTTTTCCCACAATCAACTCACTTAGAATGACTAATTCCTATGAAATTCCTACCATTTCTGGTTTTGCTCTTCTTTATCAGTGCTTCAGGTTTGCAAAACAAGTGCAGCAAAGATCGCCACTCATCCCCAGCACAAACACACACAATACTTTACCTCCTCCCTGTCACAGAAACAGCTTTACCAAGGGAAAAATTTGATGCAATGCAATCAGTATGACAATAGGTTGGGTCTTTTGGACATCTGGACTGCACAAGGTCTGCCGCAGAGCTGGCAGGCTCAGCCATTCCTACGGCGTACACAGCGATGAACTCACGCAGCACAACGGAGCCTGTCCACGGGCAGTGGATTTACTGTGCCTGTGCTGGGCAGACAATTCACGAGTGCAGTGGTCTGACATGTCCCAAAAGCATTGTGTTCATAGTACACGTGCTGACCATATGCGTTGTGTGTGACAGTGAGACTGGTGCTCCCAGGGTCAGGTCAACTATGGATAAGCTATGGAGCACGTATACAGATATGCCTGGACACAACAACCCTGGCTTTCCGCCTCACCCACCCATCACTCCAGACTGGAAGTTAGTTTGAGGTTTCTGCTAGTGAAGGCAAAGAGAGCCATACAGTGCAGGGGAATGCCAACAAGCTGCAGTCACTTAATCCACGAGGCATCAGATCAAGTCACTAGTGGGTAAATATGCCTGCCATTGCCTCCAGAAACAGGATTTGCTGCTAACTACAGCTTTCACACTGACAGTGGGCCCAGGCCCCCAGCTTCCCCCTGAAAGCCTGAGCAACAAGCAGTAGATCTGGTAATGCTGGCCCTTTCCCTTCACATTTGACACATTACTGAGCTTAATCAGGGGAAACATTACACTTTGGCAGTCCAAAACAGCACTTGACAGGCAGGGAAGAAAAAAAATCAGAACTATGAGGTCAAAATAAAAGAAACTTATTAATTTGGATTGCCCAGAGAGAGAACAATTCACAGAAGGGGTACAAAGTAATGTTTCCAAATGCACCCATATAATCGATTGAAGACAGAGATACACAGTTTATTTTATTAAAGCTAGAGCAAACAGCACTGAGATGGAAGATCCCGTTGAATATTTGACTTCCTTGGTCTCAGGTTCTTGCCAAGCATCAAACACAAAATATTCAAAACTCATACTTTAGGTCTCAAAGGACTGAGTTGGATACTTCTGGGTCGGGGAAATTTCGCTCCACATGGCCTCTGATCAGTGTCATACAAACGGAATGTCACCATTCCTGCCTGTTTATCACCTTCCCCCATAAACAGACTTCCCTTTTTTCTTTTCTAAGCCAGCACAAGAAAATGGTTGCTAAAAAAGAATTCAGAACCCTGACAATTTGGACAATCTTCCACTAATCTTCCCTTCAGGGTGCCCACAATCCTTTAAAGCATGACAAACTGACAGAGGGAGCTCCTTTATAGTCGCTGGGCTCTATATCTTTATAAACTAGGCTCTTCTGTATGCAACAGAAAACCCAGGAAGGCAGACACTGTACAAAGGAAAGTGGAAACAGGCATTTTTAAGAGTGCTTGAAGGGCCGCCAGATGAAAGGAAAAGATCTGGGCACAACAATACAATTCTTTAGGTACAGAGGGGAAAAAAAACCCCACTACTATAGCCATATTGGAGAAGAATCCCACATGCCTGTTAATCTACCTATCTAAGGTTAAAACACACTTCATTAAAAAAAACAAAAACAAAAACTAAAACTAAAACATTTGGAAGGCACTCAAACAAAAATCAGCTTATCAGAGAACACAGCCCTGCCCTCATCACTTTTCTGCTGGTTTAGATGTTATTTGTAATACAGCCAAACTGATATGCCCTTGACACGTGCAGAACGTTGCAGCTCCAGGCTGCTCTTGGTTAAGGGGAGTTGAGAAAATTGTATGTCTGTGTGTGTGTGTAATGACAGCTACATTCATTCTCCTTCTCCTTTTTCTTTTTCTTTTTTTTTTTTTTAAAGGCTTATCTGTTTGGATAACACCACCCTGCCTGCTTCAAACTGCTCCTGTGGGGAGAACACACTGCAGCACAACAGCCGTTTACAAGCTTGGTCTAAGCTATACCTAGGCTGGATAAATTCTCTTATAGATAGGCAACACACATGTCAAATACCCCTCGTAAAAAATCAACTCTGACACATTCCCAATTGCAAATTTTACATCAATTTTTTTACTGGTATATGTGTTATTGAGTGACTTCAAAAACATCACAATGATGAACTAGTTATCTGCCATATGTCATTCCAATTTCTGAAAATGACCAAGCCCAAAAGTTCCCCCCTTTTTTTATTTTAGACACCAGAAATAACATTATAACTATTTGGGCATAATGGATATCATGCTATTGGCTGAGATATTACAATACAGTCATATCACATTCAGTTCTACATATATATATACACACACATACTAACACATATATATGTGTGTGTATACATATAATTTTTCACATTGCTTGGTCTGCCTGCAGTATAGCCCATAAATGGAAGCAGCTCAGTAGCAAAGGCAGATAATTCTGGTGGCACTCTGCACTCCGCCAGATCATCATAGCACTTTCTGCCATGATTATGTTACATTGCTTAAATAAAAATGCTTTTATTTTAGAGATGGGAATGCATGAACCATTTCAAGAACAACTACAGAAATTATTTTTTTAATACGTTCCTAGTTTTATAGGATTTGGATTTTAAGAAAGAATATTTTATACTAGTTAATCATCCTCCAGAAATTATACCTGCACAGCCCCAAGAAGGGGAAAAAATGACTAAAAGTGAAAGCTTTCATCCTACTCTCAAGTTAAAGATTAGGTTTATCATGAATACACTTGGAGGATCAGAAACATCATCTTCTAGATATACAAGTGAAACTCAAAAGTGGAATTGTATTACTAGAGACGTAGTTTTCAGGGATTACTATATATGGTACAGTACAAAGTAGTAGAAGCTTTGCAATACAACTTCTGATTAAAATTGCTTCCAAATTATCTATTACATGAACTCTAGTAGCATTCCAATTGACAAAATTAGATTTTTTTTTTACATAGGCTAATATTTTAAAAAGAACAGGGACACAGATGTCTGAAAATAGAACCCCTGAGATAATAGAACAAATTCTATATATTCATTTACTTTGTCTTTTTTATTATTATGGCAATAAATTTTAAAGTATGTCAGTAGACACACATGCAGCACTCATGAGAAGCAGCGAGAAAGCAGGATTAAGGTGAACACCTATGTTTAAAGAAAGATTCCTTTTATAGATTATAATTCACAAGCTGTGCATACTAATGGTACTTCATCCTTCTCAGCAATTAGCAAAGATGAAAAGAGAGACTGACTAAACAAATAGACTTTGAAGCATCCTTTCATCTATTTAAGAAACTGTTGGGATCTTATTGCCATCACTTTGCTGTGTTTTATAGCTTCCTGAGAATCTTAAGTAAAATATCAATCTGCTTGGAGCAAGTCCTACAGGTATTTTCAAATTAGAAATACCTGAAAGTTTATCTTCTCCCTCTTATTCATACAGCTCTTGACAAATATGACTGGAAAAGATTGATATTTTGTCTCCTTGTTTCCTGTACTTGAAAGATATTTGCTCCGTGAGTCTCTACATCAGCATGTCAGTCTTCCACTCTGGGACAAGAAGGAACAACTCCAGCCACAAACTTGCTGGGAGAAGGGGAGGCATCCATAGAAGGGATCATCTGGGAGGAACCAGGGGGCAAAGTCACTTGGGAAATGCTGTTGTGAGCTCTATCAGCTTTGAGGGAAAACAGTGGTAGTATATCAAGGGGAAAAATAAACAAACAAAAAAAAATAATAAAACCAAATAAACAAACAACAACAACAAAAACCAGAAAAAAAACCCCACACTCAAGCCAAACAGCAATAGTTAACAATAGTTAAGAAGGAATAAAACCACCTGTTTCATGTTCCAGGATGAGCAGAATTAAACCATCATCAATTACACTGGCAGTAACCACCATACCTGCACATGTGCAGATATGACAGTAGCTACCCACAGAGCAAGCTACAGACACCTGCCTCAACGGGAAAGCATTCGCAGCTGCTGCTACACACCTGAGAAAGTAATTAAACACCTAAATGCATTACCCTTACTTCCATTCATCTTGGAAAATTTTTGGTTGGGATTAAAGGGAAATGAGCATTGCAATTCATATAAGCAGCTGACAGTAGAAAAGGGGGAAATAAAATAGATTTTTAAAAAAAAAACAAAACAAAAATTTAACTCCCTTAACCTCTTCCCTGTCCTCACATAATTGAAGAAGACTTGAAATGCATCGAAGTTCACACTGTAGGTGACAAAGAGAGAAGAAGGGAAAAGAAAATAGCGAGAGAAAGAAAAGAAAACCCTCAATAGACTCCGACATTCTTCAGAAATTCAAAATCTCAGCAGTCTGCCCAGAGATGCAGAGTGCACATTACCAGTGTGACAGGTGACCCCCGTGCACCTCCACACACAGGGCAAAGCCCAGGTGAGAGCTGGGGCAAGGCTGACACAGGGATTCAAAGCCAGGCACTGAAGAGCTGTTCCAGCACAGCACTTAAGACCGTGCAGAATTTAAGCAGTCCCAAATTTAAATGCTTTGCTGAAAGAAGGCTTTTGTTTTGAAAGTTCCTGTCAGTGCTTTCTTTTAATAGGAAATCAATATATCATTTGTTTTCTAGAAAGTAGACACCCGTCCTTCAGGACTTGTGCAGCCAAGTTTAGCTCGCGTGGAAAATTGAGTAGTTTTGACCTAACTATTCCTTTTCCATGAATGTCACTTTCCTTACCCTGGGGACAGGAGGTGAGTGATAAGCAAAGGGAATGAACATCATGGTATAGGTCATACCTAATACTAGCAATGGCTGAATTATCAGCTCAAATTTTTTTTCAATGATTCTGGCAAAGCAGAAAAATCCCAAGCTAAAAACTGATAAAAATATAAGAAAAATGTGACCTCTTTCCTTTGTGTTTGGCTTTTGGACTGGCAGCAGGAGGAATAAGAAAGTTGGCGAGGCTGGTTGCCAAGAATTCTACCTTGCAAGTAGGCACAGATGGGGTTTGGCAAAGACTTGGCAACGGGGGCCTTCGAGTCATCTTCTCCCTTAATATCAATTCAGGTCACATAAAAGAGAGAACCTTGACTAAAAAAAATAAACAGAAAGGGAGTGACATGTCTTAATCTTCCCCAGAATAATGTGAGGAGTTCTTGCGGTTTCTGAAAGGAACTGGAGTTGCAAAAAGCTTGAAAGGAGACGAGGAGCAAGGTCTGGTCTGTTCCTAGGCACACACAGCAATACATCACCGAGGGCAGATTATACCTTAAAGCAGCCTGAAGAAAACAGCTTGAATCCCTCCTTCTCTTCCTTCCGGAATTAAAGACAAAAACATGGTCTTGTTGCAAGATGTTTATTTACAGCTGCTTAGAGTAGAATGCAAACAAACATCTTGTTACAAGCTGCTTGATGGCTTCCCATTACATGTGCAAAGCTTAGCACTGCTTCAGCAGGTACTCAGCAATGGTGCTGAAAGACTGAGTCACCACCAGAGCACTCTGAATTCAATCTCCCATCATTTGCCCACCTTCATCATTCCTCCCATGGAAAACTAACGTTCAGAAAGACAGAACATCTGATCTGCAGTCTTAGTAAGAAGTAAATTGATGAACTGTAAGTGATAAATGTGGAACAATTTAGAAAGCTGCAGTTTGTATTTACATGATACTAGAGCCAAAGGGTAAAAATACAATAAATAGCAGTTCCATGGTCACAATTAGAAAATCAACACTTAAAAGAAAGATTCTGAAGAGTGGATTAAAACACTAGACAAGCAATACTGAATCCTGTATACAGTGTACTAGATCACTCTTTGGTCACAAGCTAGCTTGCCTGATTTTTTATTATTGATGCTATTAAAATTCATAAACAGTTTCAGTATAACTTCTCCCTTGACATAAAAGAAAGCATGCCCATCTATGACACTAGAAAGCCTTTGAAGGGAGAAAATTCATGCCTTTGATCAGGAATGACAGTCCCTACAGACGGGCACAGACCGTACAGACAGCATTTCTCCCTTTGGTTCACTGACCGCATCATGCCCCTTCTGCGGCAGATGTAAATAGCTGCTGTTCCTCGTGTTACTGTTCACAGCATGAAGTTCCAGCGTGCCATACCCTGCACAGCCGATGTCATTACATCTGCTATGAACTGTTCTCACTCCGGATTCTGCGAGTAACTCACATTTCTAAACCTTGGCACTTGAACGTCTCTGGGATTTTATATAAAAGCAATATTGTTAAATTTCTTTCTTTTGGAGAAACCAACTTTTCTTACAACTAGAAAATGCTAAAGGGGAAGGCAATGTTTTGTTCTTACGATTCTTAGGCAATGCAGCTAAGACAACAGCAACAGCTGGATGCTTCTACTGGCACCCACCAGTGGAAAGCCTGTCTGCCTTGCACTCTCCAACTCTCTGCATCTTCACCTCCTACATAAAAACATGGTAAAGGCCTCCTGATGTTAGCTTTCCACAGCCTGGAGAGGAGAAAGAGGAACACACTGTACCATACCCAGTCCAACTCATACCATACACGAGAGCCCCGGTGTGGAGTCAGCAGCACAGATGTGTGACCCTGCTGTGGTTCTGGTGCTAGAGGAGGCTGCAGCAAGCAGCCGCTCTCAGTGGTACCTTGACAGCCTGATGGTAGGTCCATATGGAGCAGAAACAACAGCCAGTCATGCAGCTGTCCTGGGTCTGCTCGGGTCAGAGGGCACACAAACTGAACACCTTGCAGCATCACATTCCGAGGAGCCCAGCACGTGAAGATACACACTTTTAAGTGACAGGTAATAGAGGAGTTTAAACCATTGACCTTGACTCTAGAGCTGAAGTTGACACATCTGTTGCCTTTACAACATGGCTCTATCAGCAGGACTGTGTCCATTTAGCCTAGTAATTTAATAAGAGTCAAACTAGTTAACTTGTGGAAGCACAGATGCACCCAAGCAGGATTGAAACAAGCTTGGATTTGTTTGCCAGAACAAGCTAAGACATTTAAATACACTGTCATTAAGGATTGTGCCAGTTTAACTTGATCGGGTTTTAAGCAAATTGTTGAACCAGCTTTTTTCTTTTCTTTTTTTACATAAATAACATAAAATATAAATTTCTTTACCATTCCTACACAAGCACTTGCATTACTCCTGGCAAAATCCTGACTAGCATGCCAGGACTGCCATGTTTCTACAAGTCTTTTTGTACAGTCTGACTGCAGCTCTTAAGCATTTAGCCATTTCACCTTACTCCCGACTTGCTCTCGGCTGTTAATTCCCAAAGTAATAATCCCCGACCCAAACTTCTTCCTATTTCTTTCTTGTTTTGCCTCAGGTTATTCACTTTCCACTGCTACACAACTTCTCACGGAATAATTTCCCCTCTCAAACATCTTCAGTAACACTGTCATACAATAATTCTGATGAAGAAGAAGAAAGTACACTAAATGCCATACATCCACATTCCAAATTCTATAGAATATGATACTTTCAGTATTCCAGAAAGCTGCTATTCAAAACTGTGACGTAAATTCCTTTGCAAAGGGACAAATCAAACTCCCTTTTATCATCAGAAGAGAACATAAATCCAAATGTTCCTTGAGAATTTTAATCATATTGGGGATTTTCATAGAATATGTTCAAGTTTTATATTGTGCATGGTTTATTGTTAATTTCTACAAAGCCTGTTGTAATTAATACTCAGGGGACTCTGAACACGACCTTAAAACCCTGAAAAGAACACCTTTGCAAAAAGGCCTTAATTTAACAGAATTTCCTTATATAGGAGAAGGGAAAAAATAAAATTATTTATGACTATTTTGTTTAAAAACCCTAAAGAAATGAGTATCCCATAGAAAGCAAATTGTTTACATTTACAATTTGAGTATCTTGTTCCATCATCTCTTTTAATTAGAATCACACTGCTTCAGCCATGAGCCCAAGCCATTCAAAGAATCCATTTTGGTTTTTGTTTTTTTTAAAAGACTACTTTAAATAAAAATTAAAGCAAGAAACTAGGAACTCACATATACACTCTATTGTGCACTCAAAGAATAATCAAGTACTGCAGTTTGGCCATCAAATCATAAAAACAGAAGTCCCCACTGTATGTGGGGAGCCACAAAGAGAGAAGAAAAACTTCCTACGTTGGCTATGAAGAAAACAAAACAAAACAAACAAACAAACAAAAAAAAACCACCCACAAAAAAAAAAAAACACCCAACACCACCCTTCCAGAATTTAGTATGAGGATAACAAAAGGAAACATGCTATTGTTTCCTACTGGGGAGGGAGAAGACTAGCAATGAAACAATTCTCAGGTCTTCATCCTTGTGTACAAAGCCATGAAAATTCTCAGAGGAAATGACTTCCAGAGTCACTGGTAAGTGCTAAAACATTTCTCCGGTGGAGAGCAGGATACAAATCCTCCTTCTTTCTCTTTGTAGTAGAAGAGGTCACTAATGTGCACCCAAACAGACTTTTCTCAAGCAGAATGCTAAGGACAGACACTAAGATCTCAGGAGTGGTACTTTCCTTTCACGGTTAAATGAAAGTTGCTCACGGGAAGAAGCCTCTTGTTAGGTGCAAATTCAGATATCAGTGTGCATAGTAACTACTTCCAGTCTGGCACACTCATTTACCAGGGAAGGAAGAAAAAAAAACCTCAAGCAAAGAGTTCTTTTTCTTAGGAAAACATGGAATGGAAAGAAAGACTATTCTTTAGGACCAATTTTGTTGTTGCTGCTACAAGTAGTAAAGCCACAGCCTCCGATCAATGCTGCCTGCAACCTCCTGGGGGGAAAGCGAATATCAGTAATGGAGAGGTGAGAGTGGGAGAGCACCAAGATTAAAGTAGAACTTCCTTTGCTTTCCAAAGTGATAGAAAATAAAACAACAACAAAATAAATTGTTTCAAATACTTTCTTACTTGTGACAAACATTTAGCCACATACTTAGTGCGCTTCTGCTTTAGAAGAAATTCAGGAAAGCTTTGGGATCTGTGATGTTTCACCTGGTCTGAGAAATGCTGAAGACTCCTCTTACATGACGAACAAGGAGGCAAGAAAGCATTTGGAACCCCATGGCTTCCCTATAGAGCTCACCTTCACTGCACATCACAGCAAACTCTCACTCCACACCTCCTTGGCCCACAGAGGAACCTGCAAATGTTTGAAAACTCTGTTGGTGTTTCCTTCCAGTCTTCATCCATCAGTGTGCATACAGCTAATCATACTGGTACCTGCTATGCTTAGGTTGACAAAGGTGAAGAGATGCTCAAAGATAGTTAGGCAGATAAAAGCCAGGAATATCTGTATCTTCCCTAAACCTTTAAAGAGTTTTGTATCTTGGGTCAGAGCTGATACAGTGGATGTGAATCGAGAAAACCGTCTCTTTGGGGGTGCAGTGCTCCATGCAGGCAGTGAAATAAACACTGAGAGAAGAAATGATCCAGAGCTGATTAACTAAATAATCTGCAGCTTTTAGCAGAAAGAAAAATCTCCACATAAAAGTGCAACAGTGATGCCTGGTGGTCTTTAAAGAGTTGTATCATCCGCTGAATAAATGATTCTTTGTTTTGGTTTGTTGTTTTGGTTTGTTGTTGGTTTGGGGTTTTTTTCAGAGCTTAATTTTTCCAGATTTGGAAAAGGGATGAAGTTTGGAAGAATCAAGAGATCTACAGAGAGGATTTTCTTTTGTGCAGGACCACCCAAAGCCATTAGATTTGCCATTAGTCTTCACAGTGTTTCTGGAGAGGAAAGGATTGATGGTTATGTGAGTTTTTACAGACCCAGACAGAATGGTAATGTCTAGGAATCATTCTGCTTTCAGAGTTGTTGCACTTACATTAAGCAAAATACAAGATGAACAAGAAATATTTTTTTGTCTAAGATTCCCACCTAGGAATCCTAAAAAGAAAAAAGCCATACCTGTTATCTGTTGAAAATGATTACTTTACACACAGAAATAAACTGTGTGTAAAATCGGAATCATCTGATCAAATCTTACTACTTTTTATTTGCTCTGTTTGCAGAATTCTAATAGATACTAACTGAAGGGAAGAACTTACACCACATTCACTTATTTTTCATACTAATCAAGGGCAGGGAGAGAGTAGAAAGAATGAGAGAATTTGAGAACATTAGATAACAGCCGAATTAGCAAATCCCTTTGCCTGTGACATGCCATTATTTGAATCATAACTCTTCATCAAGCTTAGCCATGAAAAAGATCCAAGTACGAGAGAAACATGAGGAAACAAGACAATTTGCATCTCTCTAAACAGAATATAGCACTAGCAAATTAGGCTGCAAAATCTGGACTCGACTACCGCTATGTGCCAGCCGACTGCTGCAAAGCATTTATTCCTCAAGCTGCTACATCCCCCAAGTTTCAGGCCACAAATTCCCATAGACGCCACTTCCAAAGGCAGCATCTTCCTACCCACCCACAGCAGGCAACGTGGATTGTTGTGGGCCTATTTCTTGCACTGTGGCATGCACTGACACTCGGAGGCAGATCTGACTCTGGATCCTGTTGATCATGGCTGCAGAGAAAGCGGCTCACCAACAAGTCAGCAACAAGACCGAGGAACAGAGAGAAGTGTATCTGGAACCACAGTAGCCCTGGTTACTGGCTAGGAGCCCTGAGCTGCTGACTCAGACTGCCTGGCTGTGGTGGGAAGCAGAGGGCAGGGAACATCCTTGGGAAGTGTCCATCACACTTCTGGTTTTGCCTCATTCTTCACCGAGGATATCAAGTCTTTAGGATGCTCATTGGCATCTTGTGCACCTGCTCTGCACCACATCTTTTCCAACCCCTCAGCTCTTGAGGATAAATGGCATTTCCTTTTAACATTCCCCACAGAGTCAGGAACCTAAGACAAGTACAGACAGGAAGTACAGCCATCCTTCACGAGTGTGAGTCTTTTCAGTTTTGGTTATAGCCACATTACAAACAGGTCTTTCCAGACAAGTCCTCTTGCATTCCAGACCTCCTTGAGTCTATTGTCTGTGATGTTTTACAAAAATCTTTGCTTATAAATGTATATCCAAATCACAAACTCTTGAAACCAAGAGAGCAACCCAAAACATGTGAGCAGAGGAGCTGACCACTGCACCCTGCAAAGCACAGGATCTACTCAAGAGCATTAGGAATCAATGAAAATTCTCTTTACATATTTCATTTGTTATGGGCCCACACAGTGGCATAGTCTCTAGAATTCCAGTAGTTTGGGATATCCATTTTCTTTTGCCTGCTTTCCTCCCCACCCACCCCCTTTCTTCTTGTAAAATCATCAACATGACGTCTACAACATCTTTCATCAGATTTGCAGGAAGAAATCATTACTAAAAACATAATGCAGAGGAAAAATGTGAACATTTCAGGACCTTCTGTATGCAATATAGAACAAAATTAAGTAACTCTGCCAAAATGCAAACTAAACTACACCATTTAATCACAAACATGTAAAGTTCTTGTGATGCAATCAAAACAAAAAGATTAAATGAACAAACAAAAAACCCATAACAGATTTGAGAAATGTACACAGATTTTTTAGTACAGTTCTGCAGCTAACTCACACAGCCTGAATTTTGATTTATTCCACATTTTCTGAGAAACTTCAAAGTTTACTTGATAGTATTGACAGAATAGGTAGAATCAGAGTTAAGTCTTGCCATTTGGTCTGCTATCACCCCCTTAAGAAACATGACTCAACTGTGGAACTCTAATTTCTGAGCTCATAGAAAAGAGGTCTGGGCAAGAGTTCAAGAGGTCTGCCAGTCAATCTCTGTGTTTTATTATTACAGGATCAATTACTCCACCGTCATTCTTGATGAACATTTAATAACAAGTTAGACAGATCCTCTTTGGTGGGTACTCCACAGTTTTTCAAGGTACTCTGTTCCAGCACTGCAGATGTCAGACAGAGACCGATGTCATTGCTACCAAATGGCTGGTGTGCCAGAATGAAGTGCCATTTGACAAACGTAAGTGCAGCTCTTGTTAAAAAGGCTCTTCATCTTACTATTTTAAAAGCATACTTCCTTCTTTGTTATTCACTTATGGCAAGCCAGTTACATTTTATCTGAACAATTCATCTGGTTCTCAAGTCAGATTTATAGCGTAAACTTGAAATACTAGTAAAAATGTGCGGAAGATGTCACTCTCAGAGTTCTACTATAAAGCCAACATCTTAAACACCATACCAAACCGATTCTGCAACCTTCTCTCGTGTAAGCAGTCCCAGTGACAACAACTGAGTGAGGAATGTTCATGCTATTAGATGCTGCCGGGTAGTTACGCAGCAGAGGACACATTAACGGTGGTCTCTATGATCAGGAAGGTCATACCAAATATATCTTTAAATGCAGCTTTATAATATACATGAGAGGGGAAAAAAATCTGTGTCAGAAAATTCCACTTTAGTGTAACAGAGTTTTCCTTTTGGCCTTTTCAGGACTGTTGTACATCTTTCTGACTGCTATAAAATAAAGCCAACTCTGTCATTAGTTTGCTTATTATGGTTCTCTCCCCATCCCCCTTCCCATGTGAGGTTTTTTTCCCTTCAGATTATTCAGAACATTGTAGCTTCAGGGAAACTGTTCTCATCATCTTTCTTTCCACGTGGAACTAGCTGAAAGATATTCATGAAAGATTCACTAAGGCCAATTTTCTATGAGTATAAGCAACAGCAACATCAATATTTCAATGTCGAGAAAATGTGGCTATTCTCTTGCCTTGAGTAGGTTGTTAGAAATCATTGTATTTTAATGAATTCAAACTTCCCTGACAGATTCTGTGGGTACCTTGCTTATGAAAATTCATAGGGGGAAAAGAGATTTTTTTCTTTTTTCTAAAGAATATTTGGGGACTGTGAACCTGCTCATGTTTTACAATATACTTATGGTAGCGTAGGTGGAAATGTGACTGCTGATCTTTTCATCATGGTCCTTGTAGACTGCTAGTTTCCCAGGCAGTTTCAGCTGTCACAGTTGCTTAGAGTCCACTGAGCTGTTTTTAGTTACTCATTCAAATATTCATAAGAACCGAGGGCTGCAGTTTGCTGTCTGGTAACAACTTCATTTTCTGCTCATCCTGAGCTCGTCCTTGTGGGCTGCCTCTTCCCACTCAGAGTTGCTTTTTCACAGCCACGTGACCCTTGAAGGATAATGGAGTTTCCCTGGGAGAAGGCGAAAGAGGCATGTTCTACCTTTTATCTTTGCTTGGCTGGACGATGAAAATAATTGCAGAAGACAGTTATGGATTACCAAAGAGACATCTGAAATGATCAAACCTGTATCAACCACTGTTTTCTGCTACTAGGGAAAGCATGTGCTTTAATTATTTACCTTGTGGGACAGCTCACACCTTAGGATGGACACATTTCTGTGCAAATATTTACTTAACAATATTGTACTTCAGCAGAGTAATGAAAATAGGTGTAATTTCATGTAATGCTCCCAGGAAAGACCAATAGACTGTGACATTTCCCTGCATGGGGGAAATCACTAGAGTGCAATGTTTCTATTATTTCATTAAAACCCTTGCTAAATAACCCTTCAGGGCAGCACAGTTTTGCATTTTTAGCTAAAGGAAATAGCTGAAGAAGAGGAATCTGCAACTACTGCCAGCTAATAATAGAGTGTGGTACGTTTTCTAAGAGAAAATACTACTTAAAACACATGAATGCCCAGACACACTTCAATTAAAACAGTATTTACAGGAAGCTAAGCAACATCCTGCAGTTAGCAAGGGCGGCTTCCACTCTGTGGGGTACCTACAGAGTCAGGAAAAAGCACAAAGGAGGAAGCCCAGGCACCGCCCTTTTTTGGCTGGAGATCCTTGCTCCTGTCTCCCTTCTGTCCTCTTAACTCTCTGTACCAGCTCTTTTCTAGGGAAAGCTTATGGGCAGCCCCCAAATTACCACTCAAAAGGAGGAGGATCACAGAATCACAGAGTGTCAGGAGTTGGAAGGGACCTCGAAAGATCATCTAGTCCAACCCCCCTGCCCAAGCAGGATCACCTAGATTAAGTCACACATGTACGCATCCAGATCGGTCTTGAACGTCTCCAGAGAAGGAGACTCCACCACCTCTCTGGGCAGCCTGTTCCAGCTATCTATCGCCCTCACGGGGAAAAAGACGGAACTTTCTATGTTCCAGTTTGGAATCATTTTCCCTTGTCCTATCACTGGCCAACACCAAAAAGAGCCTGGATCCATCCTCCTGACACTCACCTTTTCCTTCACCTCTTCGTGCAATTGAGCCCAGGATATGGGCTTTATAGGCAGAGTTTAAAATCTAACATGTGTTTCCTTAGGCATCAGTTAAATTAGTTACAGGGGGTTTAGTGCTGGTGTTTTATGGAAAAAGGCTTCATCTCTGTCAATACAACATACTAGATATATAGCATCTTAAAATGACTGTCCTTTTAATTACACTGCCATGGCACTTTCTTTAATGATTTTCTCCTTCAAGGCTTAGATTGAAAGTGTTTACACACTTACTGAACATAAGTACATAATAACATCAGACAGGAGTGAAGTATTCTGGATAAGCTACAAAAAGGATGGAACAGGTACAACATAAATTTTCCCAGACTGTCCTGTTCCACTCCAGACTCAAAGCGGGGAGTGGGGGGAGGAAACCCACCCTAAAAAAGCCCCCAACCTGTCACAGCTTAAGAAAAAAAGTGATGGTTTCATAGCTAATGAATGATAAAGCTATCTTTGGAAGAAAGCTGGGAGAATAAAAAAAAAGTGCCCAACACCACCATTTGTTTACATTAGAGAAACACCCACTACTGCAGACACTGTTAAGATACTGTCAGCATTTCAATTATGACCCCATATTTCAAAGGCTTATAACTTGGCCATGAGCAGTCAATTTTAAAATTTAATCCATAATATAAAGTGAACTTAGCTGCATTCTGTCACTAGGCGGACACCAACAATATGTGATAAAACCAAGTGAAATTAAAAAAAAAAAACACAAAACAAAAAGTAAACCAAACAACAGCTACACCTAATCAAAACTAGATGCACAGATGAGCTACCTATCTATATCAAAGTCATCTCAGGCTCAAGACTTTCAGATGTCCCTTCCTTGTCCCACTGTCTTTATAACAAAATATTTGATTAAAAAGATATATTACATTTTATCTGGATTCTTAGTGGGGTTTTCTTTCCAGCTGTTACTGTATCTTTCGTTCAAGAAAAAGAAATAAATCTGAATAAGCAAATCATCCAAGAGCACTAGAAAATACATAAAAGAAAAATGTGAGGAGCAAGTGCTGAAACAACCTTAGCTTCTACAGCACCTGCAAGATCTATTTGTTTCTTTGTGGAGATGTGGAGTAGGAGCTGTTTGGTTGAGTGGGGGCAGGGGGAAGTCTAACTCAGCAGATTCTGACCTTTCATGAAATCCCCTCAGCTTGCTCCCCCCAATCCATTCCTCCTTCAAATATTTTTCCTTACCAAGACTTCTGAAGAGCAAAGGTTAATGAAGTAATCTATGACTGAACGCTAACATATGCAACGTATGTCTAGAAAAATGCACATCCCATTTTTAACATTTTTCTGGAAACAACTATGCTCTCTTATAGCTGCAATTTTGAAAGAATGCAATTATAGTATAGAATTTCAGCTACCTTTGGTCTGAGGCCTCTGGAGACATACAAAGAATTAGTGTATTGTTGTGCGATACGTTTGTGAAATCACATCCCCCTAATATTCCCCTCTAAAGCTACAGTGCAATCCCTCTCAGCTAAAAATCAAGTCTGTCTTTACTTCTGTTTGTAAAAATATCTATTAACAGCCTAAAGGCCTCTTTTCATTTTCCAAAAATCAAAGCTGGATGTCAGCTAAATTAGCATTAACTAAGACAAGAAAAGAATATTTTTTTTAAAAAAAATGTAAACTGAAAATCAAGCACTGAATGTCACAAATGTGGTGGTGCTGGTCTACTGGAGAGGACTGAACGTGAGAGAGAAGGTTTCTCCACCAAAGTGCCTGCTCTGGCAGTCTTTGTCTGCTCAGTTTAGGTACGAGATGAGATAAAACATGAGGAAAGATGTTGGACCAAATTCAATTGGATAAGCCAAGGTGACATGTAAAACGGCATCTTCCATCATGACCGCACATGACATGCGTGTTAAAATCAACAATCTTTTGCTGCTTTCCCTAATGTATATAACAGTGCATCAGGGGTTAATTCACTGACAGAAAAAAAATCCAAGTAGTCCTCTCTTGTCAGTGCAACTGACTCAATGAACCTGCAACGGGAATCCATTTCACCTGGAGAGGTCCAAGTCTAAGATGGCTTAGGCTTAGCTTATAGAGAGGACAAAAGGAAGGTTAGGCAGGAACTTGGAGAACAGATCTATTGATCAGAACCATGGAAACTCCAACCATGGAAGCTGTAAATCCATGTAGCAAAATTATTCCTATTTTCTGGTTTAGTTCAGTTGAGCTTTGGTTCAAGATGTTTTTCCAAGCTTTTAATTGACAGCATTGATATTTATGCTATCTAACAAAACAAAGTCAATTACTGTCATTTTACCAATAAAATTTCAGGCTGGTTCCTTAACACAGTTTTGAGTATATAGGGTTGCAAATTAACATCTGAAAATTTGCTTTATCATACAGAACAACATGATTATTACAAGTAGTTAGCTGAGATCTGACTTCTGAAAAGGTGCCATGCGCGTCCATAAAGATGCATAAATTCATAAAGATGAGAACAAATTGGGGGGGATGGGGGAGTATTAAAAATAAATCACACTTTCATTAAGTATCATCAGTGATCCCCTAATGCTTTGCCATGCCTAAGAGATCAGGATAAAGGACAGGGCTCCAAGTAAGGCCCAGCTTGTTGCACTTAGGCCAATGTGTGCACACCAGAGCTTGCCAAAGCACGGCTGTGTCTGCTTGCTAGAGGTGAGGCAAGTGTCTGAGTGTTTATACATTGTGAGCAAAAGACCTTTTGGGGTTTTGTTGTTTGTTGGTGGTCATTTAGGGTTTTTTAGACCCTGAACACATAGGTAGAATAATTATTGAAATGTCCTAGTTTAGCAGGAATTTTAAAAACTTCATCGCAATAGCTACATTTGGCTTTCCTGTACATGTGGTACTGAATCACAGCACTGAACCACCACAGTGTTACTGTGCTTAAAAAAAAAAACAAAACCAAAACAACAACAACAACAACAACAAAAAAGCACATCTAAAATGCTTCCAGAAATACTACATGGATCAGACAGCAATCCTTTTGCTTTATTCTTTTTTTTTTTTTTTCTCCTAGGTAGCAGCTACAGCCTCACTCGATGCACAGCAGCACTTGCAGAACAAAAGGCCAGCCAGCCCAGCCTGTCCTGACGGCTCCTGGAGGAGCCATGTGATGGGCACCCCACATCTGCCTTGACAGGTGTTACACCTGGGTTGGGACCTCACAGTCCTTAAAGATACAGGAGCCAATGCCTGCCACATAACAGGAATGTTAAATCATGGTCCCACACAGCCCTTTTCCTCACCCACCCTGGCAGCATGGAGCACAGGCACACAAAAAGGTTTCTTAATGTCAGAAAATTAACAGCAGCAACAACAAAACCCAACTCGGCAGCATCTCTTAACAGTCATTACAACACTGACAACACACACAGCCAAAGCCTCTCTTGGTGAGAAAGCACCATGGCATTTTGGGGCACTGGGAGGAGAAACAAGGCTTTTTCCAACATCATCAGTAAATCCTACACCATTACCTAAACCTAGAGCACCTGCCAAACATTTTGTTTGTCCTCTTTTACAGATTTTTCCAGAAAGAGATGAAAGCTTTTCAGCAGGACAGCCCTCACCAGAGCAGGCATTTCCCTGCTCCCTCTCAGCGCACCCTGAAGCTTCTCCTTTCAACGTCTGATTCTATGAGCGGCGGCGCTTTTCGCGTATTTATGTTTTCCCAAGACTTCAGTTATCCGCCGGAACCAAGAGACTATGCACACCGGGTGCCTTCCCTGCCGAAGGGCTCCCCAGGCCAGGCCCGGGCCCGGTGGCGGGGCGAGGCTGCCACCTAGCCCTGCGTCGGGGCGGCGCAGGCCGACCGCCAGAACGGGGTCGGCGCCTCGGAGCTGCCTTGGTGATTACTTGGAGCAAGTTAAAGTTTTCCGCTAAAATAAAATATTTTTTAACAATAAATAAATAAAGGGAGAGAGGAAGGGAGAGAGAGGGAGGGAACGACTTAAAAGCCTCCACTGAATCTCTCTGTTCAGCAGCTGACATTCAAAATAATATGGGCAAATGAACTTCTGAGAACTTTGCTTCTCCAACTGCAACAATTCCAAACATTTCAAGCCACAGACGGAAAGCAGCCTCCCCGCTGCGCCAAAAAACATCCCCAAAATCTACATTAAGCAGCCTCTTCTCACATTTCCCCATTAATAATTCCTAATCTCTCAAAGGATTTGATTAGCATATATTGAATTTTGTAGTACTTTGATTAAGAGGGGATTTGGAATTATTTTTTTCACACTGAGAAAAATCAGTAGTCAGAGCACTGACTGTAACATGAAGCAGCATTCCTCACAGGAACGACACCTTACCCAGCGAGTAGGATAAGTGACCCTTTGGGACTCTTACCTGTGTATTCTGCAGAGCAGCGTCTCCGCTGCCGTATTACACCACAAGTACACACTCCTCCTCCACTGCCCTCCCTGAATGCAGAGTTTATGAAATCTAGTTCTACTCACCACCTCATAACTTCCACAAAATAAAGCTCTTGAGTAAATGATTGCATAAACGTCTGATTTACTTCTAAGCCAAGCACTAACAACTCCCAGTCTTGATAAAGTTTGTTACACCACTTTTTGAGGGCTGCTGATCAATCTGCCCCTGCCACTCACCAGCTCAAGTGAGAGAAGATGACTGGGAATGAAGCAAGACCGATCCTGTACTCCTGGCATCCAAAAGAGACAAATGGAACCCTCATCAACATTCTGCAAGGAATTTCTCCTCTACTGGAAAGGAGATTTCAAGTTATTTTCTTCCTCAGTATCTACCAAATTCCATTATTGCCCACATTTTTGGAAGTCTCTAAGTTATTTATGTGATTTTAACGAGAACTAGGAGCTTGGGGATGTTGCCTTAAAAAAATAAATTAAAAAACAAAACAAAAAAAATCCAAACAAACAAAAGAAAAAAAACAATCAATGGCATCTAGGAGAAGGCACATATTCTCCTTAGTAAGAGGATCTCTCCCCACTATACTTTTTTCCCTATTTCAAAGGATCAACAATGTTACCAAGAAGGAAACCTTAAATTACCTTTGGGATCAGTTTTATTACTCATGGGGATGTTTTTCCATCACAAAACACTACAAGCTGCTCAGGTCTGAGGTGTGGAGGTGAAAGGATATACAGATATCCTGTACAGATAAAGAGATGTTTGCTCTGAAACAGCAGTGATCCAGGTTTCCAGAGCAGTCATCATTAGCACAAGGAGCAGAGACAATTTATTTAAAATTACCTGACCATTTTTTTCTGAGGTTTGATCCTTTGTATGTGAGTTAAAAACTACTTATTTTAGGTCCATGTTAAGCTGGTTCTACACAGACTAAGAAGATACTTTAATTCCCTTCATTTTACACATTTTTTGATTACACTGGGGTTTTTTTGTTTCGGTGTCTGGTGAACTGGGTGTCATCCAAATAGCTTAAAGAAACCTGACAATAAGAGAAAATCTTCCCTTAAATTGCTCTAAATACACCTTTTAAAGAGTTGGTCTTCATAGCAGAAATTCCTTTTACAAAAAATACTAGAAGATGTCAACATCTCTAGCTGCAAGTGATGTAGCGATGTTTTCAGTCTGCAGCATTAAAAACATTTACCCTGTAGGTAAAATAGCTAAAGCCTCCAAATTCTCTTGTGAACTCAAAACTGCATTTGAGCAAACCCACAGCACTTGAGCACTAACTTGAGGAGCCTTCTTGTTTTGTCACCACTCCTCTGTGCAAAGGGAATGGCAGGGACATACCTCTCAGGCTAGCAAGCCCCTGCCCTGGGCTGGTATCCAGAGTGGAATACAGTTCTTTCTGCACAGCAGAGCATGGGGATCCTGCAGAGCTGCGGTACAGCTGTCTCTCTGCCTCACAGCAGCAGGGCTGATGCAGGGACACAGCACCCTCATGCCCTTGGCCTCAACCCAGCGAAGTGCTGGCGATGGGGAACTTTCTAGTGAAGTTCCCAATCCCTTCCTACTGAAGATTTTTCCAGGGAGAACAGGTTAAACTGAATTAGAGGTGCCTGCCTTGAGAGTCAGATGTAGACCTGACAGTGCCTGCCCTTGTACACATTCCCTCCTCTGCTGTGCATTCAAATCTAAGGAAGAGGTCCAGTCCTCCTCGCCCTGTGCATGAGCGGAAGGTCAGCCTTCGACTCCATGCCAGCTCATTTCTTTAGGTCTCAACACCAGGACAGCTCATTTCCTTAGGTCTCAGCTCCTTTACTCCTCACTCCCCCTTTCCCTGAGTTTAATACAGGGACAGCAGGGCTCCTCCATTCAAGGAGGACCTAAAGTTTGCAAAATGCTTCAGGAGGCTCAGACAGTAAGGGTTAGAAAGGACATTTTGTTTTCTTACCCTTGTATTCATTTGATCTCTATGTATATTTGTTGTGCTTGAAGAGACAGAGTACCTCCCATGCAAGAAGTTATTTGGGAAGGCCAGGATGATATATGATTTTAATCAAAACATCTATGAAAATGTTCCACTCCAGGAAAAGCTTGGGTACAGCAGCAGCAGGAATGAACTGCTGGGTGAACAGCAGTGCTGCTAAAGGACGTCTAATTAAAAATAAAAGTCTTGGAAAAAAGAATCTTATCACCAGTCTTCTTACCATGGGAGACATGTCTTTTCAGAAGCAATCCATAAGCAGTCGAGGTTCTATTTGTTTCACATACAAAAGACATTCAGCACAAGACAGTACTATGAAAAGAGCCTTAGAGACCTTGCTTCAGTATTTGTATGCTATCCATTGAGTATTTTACCAATGTTGCCACATGTACCAGCCTTCTAAAGCCATTACTAGGTCACAAATGTAGTCCTGCAAAAGACCAGCTTGGTCTTCATCATAAAACATTTCATCAGCTGAATATTTCAAGGTTTTCATTACAGTCATAAGGAAGCATTAATGGTGATAAAATAATCAGTCAGCAAAAATTCTATTACTTCTCCCTTAGTGAATGTGATCATTACATCCTCACTCAAAAGTTTCTCATTTCCTGAGGGATCAGAACAACTATTAGCTAAAAAGCACAGAGAAGGTACAACTGACACCCATTAAAGGCATAATCCCATTGCTGTAGAGAAACCCAACTGAAACTGCACCCCGAGTATCTGTTTCAGATAGGTGTTTCAAAGTGTTCTTGCTTTTACTCTGATTAAGAACAAAAAATATAGCAGGGAAAGGTGTAGCCATATAACACAACCCTTCTCTTCTGCTTTCTCTTCTCTTTTCTCTTTCTGTACATTGAAAATCTATTCTTTTAACTGGATTAGTTAGTTAAAATGCACAGTATTATTTTCAAACAGCTCTCCATATTTCTCTCTATGGATTACTTTGAAGCACAGCATGTCTATTCTTTTGAACAGGTTCACTCTCTTCACAGGTGTTCATTAAAGTGTGCTCAACTCTAATCCCCTTAGCACCGAAGTATGCTGCTTTTAAAAGGACCTGGGCTAAACCAGCATTGCGAACTCGTCAATGCTCTAAAATGCAGACTTTCAAAAAGAATTTCTTTAGCTGTCTTAAAGACCACACATGCTCATCCTGGAACAAATACTGACCTACTTAGTTAACCTGTTTTTAAAATGGCATTTTATCTTCAGGGTTCACCAAGGAGAAACAGCCACACCAGAATAAAGTCAATTTGTGTATCGCTAGTTGTTGGTGAGAGCACACATCAGAAAACCCACCACCCTATAAGTAATAGAGGTGATTCTCTCAGCAGCTTGTTTACTGAAAAAAACATGACTTCATCAGGGAGAAAGGTTGAATAAACAACCAGAATTATGGATGCTTTCCTCACCACCTTTTGCAAAACATTCATGCAGCACCTTGTAAAAACTAGCTTCTCATCCACCACCCTTCCCAAACCTGGTCCAGATTCAGTAGCATTAGGCTAAGTCTACATCAGCAAGTATTTTGACAGAACAGTAATGGGTCAGCAGGTGAAGGAAGGCAGTGCTTCGCCTCCTGACATCCCTGCCATACATATTTCAGGTTTACTTCATCTGGCCCCTGGACTAAAGGTCCTTGGTGCACATGTGGTTTGATGCTTTCACCTCTTGGGTCTCCTTCTCCCGAGGAGCAAGACACAAATTATATTCAGGCAGATTTCCTCATAGCTGTGCTGTGAACAGTCAGCTGATGATTTGGGGCTCAAGAGGGGAGATCAAACTGACAGGATTGCTTTGCCCTTCAGGCACAGCATTACCAATAAGGGCTTAAAAACTCTCAGATGAGGGAAAACACAGAGGCCTCTACTGCAAGTCAGGCAGGGAAGGGACCTTCCTAAGACAGCTAATATCAAAGACTCTTAAAGCTGGAAAGCAAGAATCACCTCTTTCCCAGTTTTGCTCAGATATTACAAGTTTTTTGTAATGCAGGTATTGTTATTAACAGAAATTGATGAGAAATCAGACAACTCTTTAGAAAGTTTCCCTTCTTTCACTACTGTTCAAACATCTCCTGTATGTGCCTGTTTTCTCTGGCTGGCAATCTGAAACATGGCAGGAGGTACCTGCTGTATGTGTCAGTGTGGTTTTGTACTGCAAATTAATTTTATAATTCAATAAACATTCACAGATCTCAGTGAAGTGCATTCCCTGGAAGCAGCAGCAGGAGGTATCCACCATCAGCTTTCAAAATAACGTTTTGTAGTGCACAGGCTATGTTGGATCCCTTTAAAACTGAATTTGTCTCATTTTAAGTTCTTCTTGCACCCTCCTTTGAAGAGTTCAAAGCACTTATCAAACATTAAATACTTTTTTCTTGTTTGAGGGAAGTATTAAAATCCTTCATCCAGAGATGAAGGCAGAGAAGCTGCTAAACGCAGCAAGCTCTTGAGGGGGGAAGAAGAGTAAGATTCCCCATTCATATCCCCCAACTTTCTTCAGCAATGCTGTCCTAGCACATGGGATTCAGGGAAAGCAGTAGTATCCCAAGAGAATCCAAGTATCCATCACCTAAACCCATACTGGAACAGGGGATAAGAACAAAGCTGTCTGCTTAAAGGATGTTTATATATTTTACATGAAACTACACTTAACTAATGTGACTGGACAATTTGTGGACCACAATTCTTACTTGTCCTTTCTAGGTTGAAACCTGCTCTAACTGCACTAAAGGCATCATATTTTTACTTGTTCTTTCTGGCTCAGTGATGACAGAAGAGCAGGACTCAAAACAACGTCAGTACAGGGACTAGGGTTGCTACAAACCCTGGGCTATCTAGCAGAAGAGGGTTTGATCCTTCAAACATGATTTTTGCCTGGTGTGGTCACTGGTACAAGTAAGAAAATCATGAAAGTGACACTGATGCAAAGGTACTCCAGGAAACATTCAGAAAATTCAGACACATGAACAATTCCTGTTGGAATAACTTCACTGATGATACTTGGTTCTTCACCATTAATTTGGGCAACTCCAGCAAACTTTTCTATGCAGCTATTGCACCGGAATGATGGTTCATTCTGTACTGCGCTGCAGTCCTTTACACATATATGTCAATATATATGTGAACAATTGTACAATGCTACAAAATTCAGACACATGCATTGGAATTCCAAGTTATATGAAAATACTAAAGATTCTGATATCCTGTTACATTCCCAAAATAAGATAAAATAGACATTTTCGCCTCCAAGTATTGCATAATACTGCAGGCCAAGTAAAGCTGAATATCCTGGTTTTGAAGCAGAGTGTTGTGCTTTGATATTTCCTATAAAAAACAAGCAATTGACATTTCTTAAATCTGTGTATTTCATTGACATTTTGATGAACTGACTTAACCTTGGCTGAATCACGACTCCTGAACTTTAAGTACCATAAAGCAATAGACCATTTTCTTCCCAACCAGTTAGCTTCCCAAAGCAAACTTTCTCTTTCTTAGTGCACCCTGTCATACTCCTCTCAATAAATTCAGACTCAGTGCATTTCTTGCCATCAGCTTCCATTTTCTTTCATGCACTGAAAAATTACAACTTCTGTAGAACAGCATCTACAAGATTAAAATGTAACTATGGATACAGTCAACAAAACCTTTTGAAGCAGATCAGATTAACTTAAAAGAACTAACAAACTACTGCAACCTTTATAAAAACAACCCAAGGCATATAACTCTTGTTACTCAACTGACATGTTCTTAAATAACATATAGAGGAAGTATTGATTTTTGCAAACAGCTTTCCAGCATAAAGTGCACGACTACCTGCTAGCCAATGGCTTACACAATAGGACAAGTCTTAATACATCAAAAGCCCCCGATGTGTTCTTAATGAGGTCATGCTTTTGTACTGCACTCCTCAATAGTGTTTCTGCTTTTGTCTGTTTAATCTGATTACTGAAATAAAGTGTCAGACCATTACTCCAACTAGGAAAGAAGTATAAAATCAAAATGTCTATTCCACAGCACCAGTAGTTCACAGAGCACACTCTTACAAATTTCCCTCTCAATTTTGAAGGCTGCAGTAGTGCAGAAACATATTACAATTCTTGATGTTAAGCCAAAATCCACAAAATATCTGAGCAGCTCTTCACTGCATCCAGGATCACAACTTTTCTAACTTAAATATATGCATGTTGGTTTTGCTTTGATATCAATTCTAATTCCATTTAAAGTGATCCAGATCTGAATTGGAAAAGTTGGAAGGACGAAGGTCTCTACAAAATGATACAGGTTAAAAATTCACTATTTCAGAAGAAACATATCCCAAATCGTAGACATTGACAGGTCTTTAATTTCTAATAGACAGACAGGTATGTGTCTGGCTGAATAATAAGCATGGATCTATTATAAATAACACATTCTCCAGATAAATGTGTTTCAAATTACACGTAGTATTTAAGTGACTGGAGAATCTTAATTTTTTTTTTCACCAATTACTTCTCAAACAAAAATGCATTTATATTTTGATTCTCATCTCATTAATACAGGGTTATTAATCACTGCAATGTGTGCTGGTATTTATCATATATTAAGATGACAGTAATGTGCAAGCTTAAGGAAGACAAAATACCAAGACTATCTCCTTTCACCTGGAACTTTGTTGTTGTAGGTACTCCTTGAAATTATATCACTTTTTAATATCTCACTGAATGGTAAATTAAACCATATCTCCACTGTCAACATAAATAAAGACAATTGACCTTCGTGCTCTATTAAAGTAGAAAAGATTGACCTGAAAACATCTAAGGAAGAAAAAGCTATGGATTCTGATGGGCTGTGTTATCATGAGCATTATTTTTAGACCATAGGCAAGAGAAAGAAGAGTGACTTTATACATATTCATCCATTAGTTACACTCTAAATCAAACTATTGACCACTGTTTAGCAGTGGATGTTGAAAAAAAAAAAAAAAGTCTTCATCAGGTCCAGACAAAAATATTACAGATGCTTTATTTACAGTGGATGCAAGTCCTGTACAGTGCTTAAGTTCAGTAAGCACCTTCAAATTAAGAGCTAGATCAGGCTCCAATGGGGTTTTGGCTCTGTCTTTCAGAATGCAAATTTTACTGATGACACTGATGTATGATCTCAAGTCCGTTCACCAAAGACAACATTTGCAGAGGGTTTCACCTAGTTCTCAATACAAACCAAGATTTTACCCATGGGTGAATTTGTGAACATATTTTGCCTAAACAAATGGAAACCATCTGTTTCATGTGTTCAGACAGCAGAGTAAACTGGGAATCACTCCCTCCCCAAATTTCTATATTAAAATATATATTTTGGGTAAAGCAAGGGTAACATACACATCACCATTGTGACTCTTAGCCAAGTGAAACATCCCCTTATTAAGAATTTTTTAGATTTTTTACATTTCACCACAGCTGGGTGTGACACCAGAGCCTGCAGGCCTCCCGAAGCTGTCTGTACCAGAGGTAAGAGAAAGCATCCTTCACAAAGCAATGCCTTCACAAAGCAATGCCTTCGTTTCACACTGGCACAGTGCTGCACGTTAATCTCTGTTCCCCAGCGAAGAGCCAAACATCTGACTCGGTTTGCCTAGAACATCCTTTCAAATGATGCTTCTTGAATTTTTATGGAGGAAATTTACATTTCATACTCGCATAACAAAGTCAGACCAGTTAACATTTGGCAGATGTGGATATACTTTGCCTAAGGAAACAGAATTCCCTGTAGTCCATATTTGCTCTGTGGTAAGCCCTTACCCTCCCCTTGTGACCACACTCTTCCTCACGGGCTGCAGAAGGTTACTACTTGGTGACATTGACTCTAAGCCAAGGTGTTCCTGATGCACACCTTCCAGGATTTCTGCATCAGTTTTGCCTCTCCACACTTCTAAGACATGGCAAATCAAGTGGGGTCCTTGAACTCTATTCTATGGACAGATAATGGTTTCAAGAGGCAGCAAAAGAGCCTGGAACTAATCTGAAGCCAGATACTTTCAGATTTTCTACGGGTTGCTTTTCTAATTACAGCAGAAGTAAACATTTTCCTCCTGGCACTTTCCCACCAAACACTCACTGAGATGTAGAACTACTAATTCTAATGTCACCATCCACTAATTCCACATACTCTTTCATCCTTGAAATGGGAAAGAAAATTATCATATATCCTACTTAGGATAAAAGCCAGGCCTTTTCTCCTTCAGATATGGCATATAGCTTTGCTCATTAGTGTCCCTGATTCCAAAGAATTATTGAAATTGTTTACAGAAACATTTGCTCCCCACACTGCCTCTGAAGCCAGCAACAACAGTAGCTTTGCCACCTACCCTGTGCAGCATCGGCAGGGTCAGAGGGTCCTCAGTTCTCTCTGTCTAACCTGAGCTGATCTGCTTGAAGAGACTTGGATTCATCCTCCATCTCCTGAAGGCAAGCAAGCGGGAAGCTTATTTTCTGCAAGAGAAGAAAGAAGAGTCAGCCTTGCTGAAGAGTGGTGCCAACTTCAGTCAGGCCATGTAAACTCAAATAAAAAGCTGACTCCATGTGTGGGAAACCAGGACAGAGGGAAACTATTAGTCAACTCATTTCAGCAGAACATTTGTGCTGTTTTGGTAAAGATGCTCTAGATGCCCTGCAGCTGCTGGGACCTGCTCTCCCGGAGTTCTGGTTCTGCATGTTACTTCTCTGAAAAGTCCAAACCTCTCAGGCTCCCTCCCTTAAGAGGGTCAGCCTTAACAACCTCTTCTGCCTTCTGCTTTTCCAGCTGTCAGTCAGCAGCAAGAATTCCCTCCCTACATAGGTCTGTGGAGAGGGATTTTTGCACCCAGCTGCCTCCCAGGAGCACCCATCTCCACTCTAAGCATGGAGGAAAGCAGCAGGAAGCAGCCTTTCCCCATGGGTTCTTCTCTCAGACACACACATTTTTTAATTACATATATATCTTTATGCCATCAGAGCCTGCAGGGCCAAAACTGAAGTGGTCAAAAAGCAATTTCCCCATTCTCTGTGTGGCCAGAAGCACAAGAGCTCCACACCAATCTTTTCCTTCACTAGAACCAAGTACAATTTGATGAGCTTTATTCTTTTAATAGGTTTTAATCTGTTACAGTCAACAAATGAACTAAAAGCAAATGTAACCATTTCTAAACCAATCTGCAGATTTCTTAACTTCTCCTAAAAATTATCATACTCTGTTGTGTTGGGGGTTTTTGCTCTCTACCAGATGAGATATCACAATTGTTTTCAGTCTCACCTGAGGCCTCTAATCTCTCTAATTTACCTGATCTCCAACTCCTCCTACATGACTTCAACACCTGACATCGCAGACAGAAAAACATTATTCCTCCAGCTATCACACTTTGAAAAAGGACAACTTTTAAAGTGTTAGAATAAGCACTAGGTAGGGAGTTTCAATAACCATTTTAGCCACTTCTGTTACCACCTTGGTACATGGTATTAAAAAAATGAGGAAAAAAAAAAAACCAGGAAGAAAAATGAGGAAAGGAACAGTTACACAGGATGTGACACTTCTATTTAAGCCATACAGAATTTTCTCTAGAAGGGAAATTTTAAACACTATCCTAATTCCCTAAGTAGGTCTGCTAATGAGCTACACAAACCTGCCTATCTGTCTTGACCACTATAACATCCATCCTGATTGTTCAGGTTGATAAAGCTTACTCACACTTGGAACAAGACCTCAGGTATTCTTTGACATGTTGCTACAAAGGCTGCTGGTAAAAGAGGAACAATAAACTGATTCTTACACCTGCAGGAAGTAATAGACTTAATGTGTAGCAAAGATTACTTCAATTAGCCATTAGGAAAAGCTTTGCAGCGGTGAGGATAATTAACAGATCACCAAGAGATTGCAATATCTCTGTTCTTGGAGGTCTTTCAATACAGCTTAGGCAATAATGGGCAGGGGTAGGTCACCATTGCCAATCCCACATTCTACAACTCCGTGTATCTGTATTTGGATACAGAAGCCACAGCTGTTAACTCAATTTATCTGCTAGGTATTATGGAGTATCACCAAGCATTATATGAAGCATCATCAGTAAGATGCTTGGACAAAACTAAACCATGTCCTGAAGAGGGCATCGCAGAGACATGACACACTAAGGTAACAGTTTTCCTCTGCTAGAACTCCTGATTCCTCTGGAGTTCCCTCTCCCTGATGTTCCCATCCTCAAGGAAGACAATTTCTCTCCCACAGGACTTTTGATCTCTTCTAACATTTGCAGGAACCACATGACCTTTGGCTTTTCTTTTTTGCTAACTTCTATTTGAAAAAAATAAAAATTTCACCTGCATATGGCCCACACCTGCCAGTCACATTCCAGCAACTGGTTGAAACTGGCAGGAGAATTTAACTGTTGCTCATCAGAGATGTTTTGCCATCAACTGGATAGCAAAAATCAAGTAGAAAGAGGAAACTGTCTCAGAGTCTCAATGAATACATTCCCTGAAATGCCCTCCATAAAACTGCTACCACCTTTGCAAGTCAAATAAGCCTAAATCAAGTTCAAGAGCGATGGCTGCCTGCTGCAATATGCAGAAAACACGACTCCAGCACTTCCCAGAATTACTCCGTCACTGAACACTAGAGAGCAGCCTTTATCCAGCATCACAAGAACTGCACAGTGCTTTTCCCTCTGCTTTCTGAAGGCAAGTGAAAACTGACCACTATATTCTGAGAATTCAGTTCACTCCACAGCAAAATTATTCAGATGTCTGACTGGACTGGATTGAGCCATAGATCTGCTGGATACTCTAATGATGGCATTTCTTATGGGTACCAGCTGCTGATAGCTTGCACCCAGCTTTCAGAGTCACACATTTTTACTGTGGATTTTATCTTCTCATCTCCATTATTTGTATTACTACAGCACTTAAAACTAAAACCAGATGTGGCTACGAAGGGGGCTTGAAATTAGTGAGGAAATGCTCACGTGGTTTACAGTATTCAAGACCAGTTTAAAAGGGTTAAATACAATTGTGAGTTTACAGAACACTGGAAATTATCCCAACGCACCTGTAGTGCTAGCTCTTTTCAGGTACATTCAGCTACACACTGAAATAGCAGTGCTGGAATCTAAAATTCCCTTGAGGTTATCTATTCACGAGGACTGGAAGATATGCAAGATTTCCTCCACAACCAGCACCAGTGCCTGAGTATGCCTCTGATGAGGCCCTTTGTAAGACTGGGAGAGGCTATTGTATCATAGTGTTGCAGAGAGGGCAGAAAAGGATACTTATTAGCCCTGCTCATAACAGCAGGTCTGTGACACATAGAACATGTCTTCTGAGCAATGCTGTATGGCTTTCTGCACATCTGCTCAAGACCCGAGTCACCTGGGTGAAATGCTTCTAGCTCCTCTGCTAAAATTCTACTGGAAGCTTCACTGCATTTGGAATAACTTGAGTACATATAATTTTGTTCAAGACCCAACTTTAAAAGGCACAGAAAGGAAAAAATATTTCCCTTGCTTGTCATAACACAGAAATACTCTATCCCCATTTGATTATATTTTATATATCTGGTATGAAAACCCATTGAAATAAAAAAAATAAACATACACTGCATCTGTACATATGAATTTAAAACAGTACTTCCTACAATGCTTCACACTTTAGTGCTCAGAGAACAAGTCCCAGTGTTAATAAGAATCCTTACTGCCTTTAAACCATGTACACAATTCATCACCACGGCCATCAAATAACCTACATTCAGGCAGCAGCAAAGATATAAGCAAAGGTTTCCAATAGCAAAATCACAGGAGTCTATCACCTCACTTCAAAGGGGAGTATCAGATATAGACTTATTAGAGCTATTACTTTGGGTTTAGACAGCAAAAGTAGTTCTTTGGACCTCTCATCACATCATTATTTCTATTTGTTCTCTTGTTCTGAATTGAAGCGTTCAGTACAGGGCAGCATATTTTTGATGAGTGCTCATACGTTGCCTAGCACAGGAGCCTCAGGAGGCGCCCTCCCCCACCCCAAGTACAGCAGCAATACAAACCCTTAGTTGTTAGATAGGAAGAAATCACTAGCTAGTCCTGCTCCACAAGCTTTTCATGACACGTTTCAGGTTTGCTTATAATCATCTCTATAAGTAAGAGTCTTTCCCAAATGTGTGGGCTTTCCTAGATAAAAAAAATAAATTAAAAAAAACACAATACCATGAACATCACTGCATCACAGACAGCTAAATTGTAGATCATAGCACATTTTGCACATTTGCAAAGGTACTTAACAAATTATAAAGGCCATCATACACTGCACCCAATTGCCTTGTTTACCCATAACAGCTCACTTTAAATGACTAATGTCTTTAGAAGCTTATTTCTTTAACATAAATACAAATAATTCCTATATTTTGTAACCCAGCCCCTTTCTTCTCCAGAAGACTATTCCTGCTAAAGCCACCTCACTCCAGGAGAGTGTCAGATAGAAAAGGTGGAACCAGAACCAGCCCCAGTGAGGGCCCTGCCCAAGCCAGCCAAAGGAGGAACCACTCACTCCATGTTAAAAATATAGCACAACTTTGTATGAAGATCCCAATAAAATTGAGACAAAAAAAGTATTGGAGATTTATAAGGAACTAAACACTGAAGGAGTTACTGATGGATGAAGTCTGTGGCAAACCAAGACCAGAAACAAAGTGTTTGAGACACTAGTTGATTACCCTGCTCACAAGATCTTTGATCACTTCAATGTTATCAAGCCAGTAAAATCAATAATATTTAACACTCATCCTTTTCTTGCCTGAAAGACCTAAAAGTAAGATGATCTAGTGAATATGCCAATGAGCAGCATTCTTTACTTCAGAGTTCCTAGATACTTCAGGTTACAAAAACTAATGAAACTCAACTTGTCCACATTTTTACTGTTCCACCATACAAAGAAATAGTAGAAGGAAGGAAATGTCTCATTTACATAATTTTAGTTCTACAGTAATTACTGTATGTGAGGAAACACTTACTAGAGTATAAATATGAAGAACTGTGACTATTTGGTTTGAAATATGGAAACACAAGATAAAAATGGGGTACGAGAAAAAAAGAAAGAAAATGAGGTTTAATAACAAGTTTTGTCTCAATTATTCACTCATTGAGACAGGGATGTTAAACATTCTCAGATTAGTCAAGTTTCAAATTCAAATAAAAACTTTAAATTAAGTCTACAGTTGTAAAACACAAAGCACCAAAAGTTGATTAAAAAATATTGCAAGTCCTCTTGTGGTAAATGAAGATAGCAGAAAATAGTTGCTTGTTTTTAAAGTGTTGTGAGGTGTGGTTTTTAGTGGGGAGTGGGGGTGGGGGTGGGATTTTTATTAGCTTAGGTTTTTTATTGTAAAAAAAAGAACTCACAAAGTGCTTTTTGTCATTTGCTTTTTCTTTCTGCTCAGCACTTTTAGTGGTGGATAGCAGAAACCCTGAACAAGAAAGTCACTAATCTGCATTTTCCAAAGTCTTGCTTTCTGAGATTACAATGGCTTTTAAAATATCTTCACTAGTGCTGATCAAAAAAGACTGCACACAATGGTTTCCCAATGAGAAACACAGATTAAGTTAAAATATCCCATGAGAAAAGTCTTTTCATACTTACAAGATTGAACCATGTCACTTTTTACGTTTATGTTACAAGAAATTAATCATAACAACCTTATCAAATATTCTGATAATGATGAAACAAAGAATGTTTGACTGTTTCTTTTGGTAAACATTTATTTTGCTTCCATTCAGGATGAAAACAGCAGACAGAAATGCAACTTCTCAGCCAGCTGCTAGCAACCACTTCTACAAATTCTACTGAATTCATGAAGAACTAAACAGGCTCTAGACCAGGCCACAGAAACACAGAAGCAGCATATAGGATCTGTCTCAATCTTAAAGCTCTTCTCACAAGCTAAGTCTTCTCCAATATCTGTCCAACAGAGGCCTGTAAGGTACAAGCTCTCTTCTCCAGCTCTACTGTCAGTTCAATTCTAGAGTCAGCACAGGGACTGATCTTTCAGCAGGTGGATTTTATACCTAAAATATTACAGGTCATACAACTGCCAATGGCTAAGATCCCGGTCCCTTGTTGCCCAGTACACTGAAAGAGAATTCCATGCAAGATCCTTCAAGCAATATTTAAATTCCCACTCTGCCTTTTTCTTTACCTCCTTCCATCCCTTTACATATCGCTCATTAACCATGTTCCCTTTTTCCTGATTTGGTGTTATTTTACTGCTTTATAATAAATACATGCAGACATTTGTTACCTCTAACTATCAGTAGTAGATACACCGCAAGAGAAGCTTCACTGAAGGCTGGTGGCAATGAGAAGACCTACAAAGCTGTGAAATCTGGCAAGACAGTATCTACTTAACGAAGATAGCTTCTCTGCAGAGCCAGTATGAAAGGTGTTTTCTATAGCTGGCTTCTATTTATGGACAGAAAATGTCAAGATAATGGGGCATTCAACCCAGACCACCTGAATGCACAGAAAATGACTGTACTCGCATTTGGGGTTAACCCCTTTATTTTTCTCCCAAAATGCAAAGTCTGATGAGAAACCTTCAATGCCTTCCAGAGGTCTCCTAAAGCTCCAGGATACCATATCAGTCTCTCCTACCTATTCACTGGGAAAGAGCATCCAAACTCCTCCACTTACAAGAGTGCTAAGGTTGGTGACATAAACAACCCTCAAATTCCCAGCAACACTGAGGTAAGACAGGCATCAGGAATTGTGAGAACCTCACGCATCACTGGTACTGTGTGGCTGCTCAGATCCTGTCTGCTCAGTCCAACTGCAGTGTCAGTCACCCAGGCAGAGTCAACACTGACTCTGATCTTGGAGATATATATATATGTATATATATATATGGGGGGAGAGAGAGAGAGAGAGAGAGATACACGCATACCCCATACTGACTCCATCTTGGAAAGATCAGCTACAGGAATAAAGTTATATTTAACACTGCAGCACCTAGCACTAGATAATGCTATCAAATGCAAGGGTATCCTCTATCCCTTGTCATCTTTCTTCACTGCATGATGTGAGTTTATCAAAAATCATCACAGAATGATGCATTATATTACAAACCTTTTGTTTACTTTAGTGTGCACACAGCTAAGGGCGTGTAGCAACTGTTACAAGATCAGAGCCAAAATGTTACATTTTTTTCTGTGACATCCCAATTCATGTCAGTAGTCTTTAGGACCTTTGTCAGTGTAGGTTCTTTCAGTAGTCTGAAGGAAAAAAAAAAAAACCACACATATCTTCAATAAAAAATTGTTCAGTCCTCCTTACAGCTGAATGAAAACCCTCTCTTGTTCCATCAACCGGAAAAGCCTGGAGAGACTTTCCTCAAGCTTTATGTGCCTCAAAGTGTCTAAACTAAGGTGAGATCTCAACCTTACACCATAATCTCAGTGCCATTAAAAACATCAGTCACTGTGTTCTGCAGATTGCCTATTTTAATCTCTCAATCTCTGACATCTGTGCACCAGGGCAACAACACAGGAGAAAAAAAGATTTCATCTTATCAGATGACAAAGAACACAGACCAACCAGACACCATTTATAGAGAATAAGCATCAAAAGTGACAACTGAAGCCAAGACTCCTGGGGGAGGGAATGTTGAGTTGTCCTATAATTATGTTTACCCTCCCTTTGCCAAGCTCCCTAATCCTGTTTTGAGTGGTAGTCATTTTCCGACAGGGAAAATGAGATATATGGAATCAAGCAAGTTGCTTCAGGCAGAGCAGAGCAGGAGGGAGGGGTGGGAAGCACAGTCTTGAAATGGTTTCCACTCCTGCTTTCTGCCCGCTGACCATAACCTGTTGCAATGTGAACTGCACAACAGGCTCCAAAGACCTGCTTGGCCAACCAGCCATCCTACCATGGCTTCCTCTCGTTTCCAGGGAAAGGCATTTCAAGGGAGCAGGAAATTTGGCAGCCCAAACGTTTAGATAGTTGTTTGACCCAAAATAGTCTCATCCTTCACAGGAAGGAGGACATGAGAGCCTCTGAGGTAAGTGTATAACCAAGGTCCCTGAAGCCCTTAAATGTTTTCAGAGGCTACAGGATTAGGCTTCAAGTCTGGACACCTATTCCCAGTCTTTACCTTGCCATCAGCTTTCTTTGTAGCTTCTGCAGAGTCCTGTCTCTTCCCCCAGCTGTATCACAGCACTGCCAGAATTTCCGTATCCTAAAGAATCGATATACAACACAGATACACTAAATCCTGAATGGTTCTCTAGTGAGGATAAGACATTAGCACCTCAAGTATGTCAGCTTTCCTCCTAAGCCAAATTTAAAGCTCAGTAGCTTACAATACATGGATGCAACCCAAAACTTGGATTTAGAACTTCGTCCTCTAAGTCTGAACACCTAGGCAGTTTTTGTTTTGGCCAGTATCTCCAGTAAAGCTTATGCTTACTGGCTAAGTGTAAAACTCAAGGTAATGCAGCTGTTTGTTAGGATGGGGGGAGACAGTTCCCCTGCTTTGCTCAAAGGGAAGCTTCAATAGGGATACCCCCTTCTGCCTCAAAAAACTGCTGACCATTAGCTCTTCACACCGAAGTTATACTGCAGGAGCCTTCATCTGTAGACCCTTTGCTGAACTGAGAACTCTTTGGAGTCTTTCCTCAAGTCAACATAGTTTGAGGGGCTTTATGAGATGGCTAAGATACTTCTGACCACCATTTAACTGAAAAGTTAAACTCTTTTAAGCCCATCAGATAACCTGAACTTGATGAGGCAAACGCAGAAAGTCCCAATGCAGAACTTCTTTCCAGTATTAACCACTGAACAAGAAAACAAGTCGGGTCCTTGCTTCATGCATGAGTTGTTCTCACTGCTGTTTATTGGGTAACATTGAGCTGTTTAGGAGTTACTTGGCACTTCTCCATTACAGCTGACAGCTAAATAACATATAATCTGGTTTTCAGCAAAGCAATTACTAAATAAACCTGAACACACTGATGGAATAAACAACAGGTTACAACACCTAGAACAAGATGGCACACCTGAAAAAGCTAATATTACCTGAAAAACTATTATCTGTAATCACCAGAATATGCAGAAATTATTGCTTTATCTAGTGGAAGATTAAGCCACCTGCTCTTAAAAACACATGATAGGTATTTGTTTACTGCTCTTCCCCCCCTCACAGACTTAAGAGATTCCATAATTATTTCAGTAGCACATTACTAGAAATGATGTGTGAACCTCAAGTTTCAGAGCCAGACTGTTCATAGAGACAAAATATTCTTAATTAAGCTACTCTGCCCTTGAGAAGCAAAGTCAAGAATCTGGTCCCATGTCAGAGCCCGTAATTAGAACTATGGAAATACTGGATATTCAGAAAAATAAAAGATCATTTAAACTGAAAAAGTGTTCCATCTTTATACTGAAGTGAACTCTCCTATTTCTCACTCTCAGCAAAAATTTCTGAGGGTCAAGTAAAATATTATATTTAAGTCAAAACTCAAAACTTACTGTCCTGTCCAGCTAGATAAACAGAAGCTTAAAGTTTTAATTAAAGAATTTTGTTTAAAAAAAATCAATGAATTTAATCCATATGTTCTGAAAGACATGTATTTAAGTATTTTCCCAGCACTGAATTGGAAATTTTTTACTACCGTATATTATTTATCCTACTTATGGGAAATATGATATAACCACCAAGGCTTTCCTTTAAGCTACCCTCTCACTTTGAATGTCATGAGAGCAGTATTGAAAACAAGCAATAACCATCATCTGTCAATGGATCTCCCTAAGCAAAGGTGTTCATTTAGAAACAAATTGTGATGATGATTATAATAACCAGAGCTACAAGCTGTAGATGGAGAAGGCACAAATTACTATTTCCCCTCCATCCTCTATGTGAGTCCAACGCTTGTGATAATGTTACATCCATCATTAAGCAGCAGGAGAGCCCAGCACATCACAATTATGATAACAGAGCTGCTTGAACATACCATATGTGCTTTTTAAAAGAGAGGCTAGTATTATGGTATTGTTATATGCTATAGGATTTTTTCTGAAGTTATGTCTGCTTTGAAATTCACTACACCATAGTGGTAAATACATCTTAAAGTAATTAAATGCATTTCAGCTGTATTCAAAACCAAGCTATTCTATCATCTTGTCCATAAAATAAATATCTGGAATAAATGTACTATTGGAAACGGAGCTGAACCAAAAGCAGATCCCAACATCTAACCAGTATGGAAGAATTTTGACCCAGTTTTGCGCTTCCCAGTAAGCATCTTCATAGTGTGCTTTGTGTTTTGCAGACAAATATGAACAAGCTTTGCCTCCTCCACAAGCAGCTTCCACACTATTCTTGTGGCATAAGCTAGATGCAGTGCCAGTGGCAACACCTTGCCCTTCAGCAGCTCTCATCTCCTCAGTGTGATAGCCGTGGCAGTGCAGCTTCTGATCCAGCAATTGTGCACACATGTCTGAACTGCCTCAGTGCCTACTTACACGCTGCCTCCAGACCTGCCGTACAACTCCTCTGCCAAACACCCCCACGCTCACAGAAAGAAACTCCTGTCGTAAATCCAGGCTTGGCTCTTAGCTCAAGCCCAGTTCTGAGAGACTAGAGTTAAGTGCAGCACACAGAGTACACACAGGTTTACACCAGTCCTAATCCTGCACACACTCCTACATACTACTCCCACTGAAGCCAGCTGTAACCCTTCATCGAAGAAAGCAGGTCAGGGCACACGAGGCTTTTCTTCCAAAGCTGACAGTGCTGGGAACCTTACTTCTCAGTTGCTGTCATTTCCTCTCATGTCTTTATCCTCCTCTCACCACCAGGAAAAAAAAAATTAAAAAAAACCCCACACAACTTCCACCTCCCCCCCTTTTTCTCTGCCTTTGTGCCATTCTTTCTATTTCTCTTGCATCACTTAATACCCCATTTTCTTTTGTGCACCCTCTAGAGAGGCACACACTGCCATTACTGGGGGCTGAAGGAATCCCTTCTCCCCAAGATCTCTTATTAACTACTTTCTATTTGCTTGTATGTATTTACAACAGTTTCAAAAGCTGGACATTACCAAAGCCACAGGAAATAAGCATCACTGCAGGGTGTTTGTTTCAGGGCATGTAAATTCCCATGTGATGACTGTATCAAAGATTTATTGTATGTATTAAATATTGCATCTGTTGATGCATATTTTATTGTATGTGCATATATTAATTTGGGCAAGCCTTTTAAATATGGAAATAAGCCTATATCAACCCAAATGTATCTGTCTTGTGGGAAGCTTCAATCTTTGCCATGACCACGTTTCTGACTGTCCCATATAAGCAGGTGCAATCAAAACTTTTCAGGCTTTATTGAAGTAGGGTTTTAGCAAAACTACCAAAATCAAAAGCTTAGGGTGTCCACATCTCTATACAAGTCAGTAAGGCCATTAAAAGAGTTTTTGTAAACTGCTAGAACAATATCAAAACTTGTTTTGTTGGAATATTTCTTTCACAACAAATTTTGGAGCCCACACGGGAACAGTAGATGGTGCTGTTTGACGGTATCATCTTCCCCTGCAGTTTATCATCTCTGGAATCGACACATTCTTACAAAGTTATTTTTACAACGTGTCTTGAGAAAATTTAACATCGAGACCCTATTGTTACATCTCCACTTTTACTACTTATGAGACATTTATTCCACAATGATATTTCTTTGTTGCTTTTCAGACTTCATTTCAAGATATATCTCTTAGAATACCTTCACCCCCTCAGAAAGCGAGGGTTGGCCATTTACCAGTCCAAATATCGTCAAATGCATGACAGAGCCAGCCTTTGTCATAATTTTGTCATGAGGGACACATCCACCCAAAACTAATATATGGGGGTGTCATAGAAAAAGCCAGAAAAAAATAACAAATATTTCAAGATTTTCAAAGCTGCCAAAAATTATGTCAATGTGTAGAACTTTTAGTACGAGCCCTATACAAAGTAAAATTAGTTATAAATTTAAATCTGACACATATTCATTTTGTTTATTGAATGAAGTAAAAACAGAGCAGACCTAACCATGTAAAAGACTCCAGATTTTACTGTTGTTGGTTTCAAGAAGCTAGCACTTTATTTATAATCGTCATGTTTTTTCTTCCTGTTGCTAAAAGTCCATCTCCAGTTTCGTGCCTGTTGGACACCACCTCCCTTTCCTGTTACTCTTCCTCGACTGACTTGCTCAACATCACATTCAGGCTTCTCATCCTCACTTTGAAGTCCTTCACAGAAATAACCTTCTGCTGCCACTTCTATTTATAAGTACTTCCCTGACCCTTAATGATTCACCAGTTATCTTAGCTTAATGGATGTGTCTGCTTATGCCCCCATCTACTCTATGCTTTCCTCTGTGGCCCTCCAACACTGTTGGGTAGAGCAACACTTCAGTCTCTTACATGCTTTCAACTGTTTTTCCTGGAATGGTAAGTCTTAGCTAGCAAATAAACAGATGGTGCAGCTGAAATATATCTTTTAAAACTGAGAGCATTTGTATTTCTATAATATTTACATAAAAATACTATAAGCTTGAGGCACATTTGCATGATTTTATTCAAAGACATTCTAACACTTCAGTAGGACTATGCACTTGTTTGAAAACAGACATGCATGGCTTAAGCATCCTCTGGATACTGCACGCTACTTGTGCTTCTAAAGTGCAACAGCAGCTCTAATTGTCAAAAGCAGATGAAGTTTTAGATGCAAAATTTCTTTGCCTGTCAAAACAGAAAATAAAATCCTGAACAGAAACTGGTATGATCTAACAGACGCATCAACAATATTGCACAAGGCAACGAGCAAACTGGAACTGAGCCTTGCATGCAACTTTTTCCAAAGCACAGCCAGGTTTTGTTTGCAAAAATATACTTTTTTTTTCCACAAAGATTTCACGTTTTATTTTCCTGACCAAGAAATGGACATTTTTCAGCCTCCACAAAACTGTTTTCTTTCTCTCTTTCTCTCTGTTGCTTCTCAGAACCTTTCAGCAGTAAAGGTATTTAAAAGCAATAATGTCAGACCAAGGAAAAAAAAGAAAAACATTTCTTTCTTTTAGTACAGGAATAGGCACTCAGGAGAATAAGAAAACCCCTCTCCCAAACTTCTAGCTGCATTCAGAGACCTGTGGATCTTTAAAACCTGGGAATAGATTTAGCAAAAGTCCTCCAGCCTGGGAAAACCAGGAGCAGCATTGCTGCTGGGGGCAGTGACCCTCCCTCTCCTAGTGCCGTGTCAAACAGGGCTACCCCAGAAGCCAAAGTGGGGAGGCACTGCTGGGGTCCTGTGCAGAGCAACCTGCCCAGCCACAGCCACCGAGTGGCATGAAGGACTTGGCACAACCTCAGCACAGAGACTGATGTGCTGCAAAAATAGTACCAAGATTTAGAATGCTGGTGTCAGAGAGCTCCTCCGGCTCTCACTCCACTAGGGAGAAGAAACAGTGGCTGGCCAGCAAGGGGGAAGGACTGTCTTATTTGTGATGTGAATCAAGGTATTTTAATTCCTGCATTCACATGAAACATCTGGTATGAACTTAGGCTGGTTTCAGAGATTTTTTTTTTATAGCAGTCTTAAAAGAGATTTAATTGAATAAACAGAAACAGCAGGAAGGGCAGGAGTAAGGAGAGGAGTGGTGGAAGAAATCTGGACAACGTGATCCTTGTGACTCACTGCCTAAAGGACCAGGGTATCTGCCCCATAGTACAGTGAGCCATGTCCCCACCAGCCCCTCGGAACCTCAGCAGAGTGTGACCCCTGATCCTCCTGCATCATCAGCCAGAAAACTGTACATGATACACAGTGCTCTTAAACATTTACTAACTCTAGTCTATTTTAAACAATCTTTTCCCCCTCAGATTCTTTGTGTGTTACAGACAAGAGGGTATATATTCAGCCTCTGAGACCAGGATACATTCTTCAACTCAAAGCAGCAGCTGCAAAGAAGGGTAGAGAAACTGCTCTTCTTCCCAAGGAGGATCCAACTTTAAAACTTAAGCCAGGCCTCCAATCTATTTTCTGGATATACACTGAATTAGAAAGCAAGGCCTGACACCACCTCCCTACTTGTTCCAGTTTCCCATCGGTTGCCCAACATCTGGCATTGCATGCAGCTGGAATCCAGCCTTCTTTTTCTACAAGTACTGAGACTGCAGTCACTTCAAACCAACTAAACAGCAGGTGACATCTCTTCAGATAACTAAAGAAACATTTGTTTCATCTCCAGTGCAATCATCCTGTTTTCATCAGCTGCTTGACTGCAAATCACAGACGTTCCCACTCTCATCTGTTCATGCAAAATCCTCATGCACCCACTGCCATGCCAAATTGCAACCCCTGAACATCTGCATGTATGCAAGTTAACCAGCAGCATGGACACAATTACACAAAGTACCACTCTCCTGTGGTAGGTCCCATCATTGCATGAGGATTGCCTGCCTCTCCTTGACATCAGCCATGATCCTTTCAGAGGTTATGGACTGGACATTCCCTTACATCACAAAAGCAGGCTGGTTTCCTCCTCCTGTGCTTTGTCGAGGTGCTCTCATTCTTAACAGGAACACTTGAAAGCTGCTGCATTGGAGCAGGCTGCAACTCTCTCATTCTTCAGTCCCTGCAATTCCTGCACAGAGACAGTGTCTGTTATCCTGTCCTAGGAGTGAGCCCTTGTTATCTTGATGTTTTAAGACACTAGGCCTAGGCACAAAAACCTCCAACAGCACTGCAAAACATTAAGCCAACTGTTTCCCAGAGTTCTGTCCTTGATGATTTTTGCTTTAAAATTTCCTTCTTCAAAAAGCTGGAGCAGATGACATGAATCCCAACCAAAGGTTTCTGTAATGGTCTGATGAAAAGCACAGGGTACAGAAGATTTATGTTTAAATATATATATCCAAGCTTACAGTAACCACCTCAATTTTCTCACTGTAGAACACATTTGGGAATTTGGTTGGAGTTCTGTCGGGTATTTAGGATCCCCCCTTCCCGGCACACATCATCTCCCTCCACAAAAACGAGGTCAGCCTCCCCCCTCCTCTCATCAAAACCTGCTCCAGCAAGAACAATCCCTTCTCCTTCCCAAAGTATGTGCCCCTCCTTTTTCTTCTCCCAAACTTCCTTGTTTTTCAAACCCTCACTCAGACACCTTTGCCAATTGCTTAGCCCAGTTGCCACTCTACTCCCCACTCTTCAGAGCAGGCTTTAACATATTTCCTTTGTTCTTTGCCATCTTCACACACCCACTAATAAGCCGGGCAGATAAAATTTTCGTGTGTCACGCTCGTCTGCCTACTCACCACCGGGCACAAACGCGACTCCCACGTCTGAGAAACACAAGCTTGGAAAGCTGGACAAGCAGCTCCGACACATCATCAACCTGATTGGTGCCCCAGCCCTGCTCACCATACAGCTGCCTACAGGCCTCTGCCAAGGCAGGGAGAGCACAGGGATGGCAAGGAGACACCACAGCAGCTCTGTCCTTGCAGCAGCAGTATCTCTTGATGCCGGCTGAAACTACTTGGTTAAAACCCTTTCACATCTGGAGTACGGACAAATGCAAGCACCCAAAGGTAAAATCACACTCTAAACACACACATAGCTAAATTCCCCTTGTGCTGTGCTGCTGCAGATCCCAGGTGCTCTCCTACCATTCTCAGAGGCAATTCCTACTGTCTCAGGCCTTTTATCTCTCACGTGGAAGGAGGTAGTTTCAAATTGGCCAATATGAACAAAAATAAGCTCCACAATTTTTTTTTTAATCCAGTTAGTAAGAAGCAACTCCTTGTACACCTGATTCTTATTAAATGCCTTTGAGTTCTCCCCAGAAAACCATTTAAACTAAGTGGCTGTGACATTTGATCTTTATAGGGAAGACGTAGGGTTAAATTTGCATGTTTTGCTGGCCTTTCATCTTCTGATGATTGCATACCTTCTCTAGGTAGCCAAATGAAGGCCTTGAGTTCTCATCAGCCCCCTGTATTCCGTCACATTCAGGAACAATGCTGCTACACAGCCCGTCCGGTGGGGTTGCCTTCATTGAGCAAACCAATCATCAGTCCTGAGGTTTCCTTTAAGCTCACTGCCAGCTGTAGTAGTGCAGAATAGCTCAAAGGTGAATTATGCATTGCTTGGCTTTGCTCAGCACAGTTCAGGAACAGTAGTAGTGTGTGGCACTCCAACACTTGCAACATGAAATGCTACAGCAAAAACATGCTAACAGGATCTGGCAGGATGGAGGCCAGAAGTAGTGTGACAAAGTTCTCATTAGGGAAGTCTTCAATTAGATTCTAGGAAGTTATTTGAAGTATCCAAGACATACTGAGGATATTAAGCAATTCTATATTATACTTTCTTTACAAATTAAGTCCTCAGCAAGAACTGCATAGTCAGTAATTAATTTGTCGTTTTCATAACTTTCCCTACCAGAGCATTACAGAGATGAGAATAAAGGAAGAATTTCTGCTATACAAAGTAGGCAAGTATTTATAAAGGATCCTCTGCCTATATAATTCCCAGTATTCCCATTTAGACATTGTTGGTTTATGAAATTCCTCTCAACCAATTAGCGGTACAAAAAATTAACTTTTCTTCTTTCCCTTCAGATGGAATATGAAAACAGCTTGGTGTGTTTCTATGGATTTCCACATACAGTTTCTTTAACCACATTTCATCGGTGCCTTATTCCTTGACATGTTGTGGAGCACTGGGATGCAGAGTGGCAAGCTCTAATGCATCACTTATTCCCTCTCTGCAGGACAGGGTACAAACACTCACACCTGCCTTCCTCCAGAGAGCTTTATAAAGACTAGTCTGCTAGAATCACTGCAGAGTCACTGTCCTGAAGATACACACAGGCTGGCACCCTTTGTTTAATTTCTTGTAGGTCATCTATATACCTACTGATACATAGAGATACATCTAGAGACTTCAATATTGCTATCCAGTAGCACCCGTGCTTTCACATGAGAAGTGACTGAACACTGTGCCAGAGTTCCAGATATTAGTTCCTGGTCAGCCAGGATGAAGTTCCTTTGAAATTCTGTCGTTCTGTCATCACTGTTCACTGCCACCCGCTCCACAGCCTCAACAGAGTCAAGTGTCAGTCTGTGCTTTAGAAGATCTATCACAAAGAGAAATCTCTTTAGAAGGACAGTCAGCAATGCTTTTACTTTGTTACAGAGAGAATCATGAGACATTCATTTCATTCTAGAGACAGCTGAATTTTGAGCTGCAATTTTAAAGTTTCAAGCATTAATTGATAACGGGGTGCTTTCTACTGCACGGTGTTGATTACAATTGTTCACATTGTTTGCATCTATGAAGTAGGACCTCATCAGAATACAGTAGAAAT